>JAJTUV010003792.1:0-40815 GCA_021653895.1 Mastomys natalensis | reverse complement strand
CAACAACAACAAAAAGCCTGAACTTCTGCCAACCCACACAAGCAAGGTTAGCAAAACACATAAAAGTCACTTAAGACTTAGTACTGAGAAAGGGCTTCTTGTTTGCTCAGAATTTGTTGGGATTTCAGATCAAATTCATATTAAACTTTATTCCCAGCTGTTCCACAGAAAGTTCTAATCTTTTTCACAATCCGAGATAAATTTTTCATGAATAATCACAGTTTCTTTTTTTTGTTGTTGTTTTATTAAAGAAGAAATTCATCAATGGAGATAGTTACTGATGATGACATTGACAAGATACGGGGTACTCTAGGAGTATCCTAAATCAACATCATGTAATTCATAGATGTCCTTTTGCAAGCTGACCAAAGCACAATAGATCTCAAAAGAACAGACAAAAAATGGACATTGCAAATGACTGCATCTGAGCAAGTCTTCAAACTAATCTTCTCTGAGTCTTCTCAATCCCGGGCAGCTTACTGCTCCTCCTCCAAGGTTTCTGACATGCTCAGGATGTGGTTGTCACACTGTGTCTTGCACAGAAATAGACCGTAGAGTCCTCAGATGTCAGGCTTCTCAGCTCCATGTAGGCTGTGCTGGAGGATTTGTCTACAGTCAATGTGGCCTTGTCCTGGAACTTTTCATTGTAGCTAGTACCACCACTGTTAGGATTAATCCATCCAATCCACTCAAGGCTTTTTCCATGACTCTGCTTCACCCAGCTCATATAGTAGCTGGTAAAGGTGTAGCCAGAAGCCTTGCAGGACAGCTTCACTGAAGCCCAGGCCTCACCACCTCAGCTCCAGACTGCTGCAGCTGTACCTCAGAACGGACACCTGTGGAGAGAAAGGCAAAATGAATCTCATTGCCACCTCAGTCCCTATCTTCTCTTCAGTTTTGGAACTGGTGAGCTCCTTACCTGCAGTTAGTGACAGGAGGAAGAGAAAGTTCCAGCTCCATTTCATGGTTAGAGTCAGTGTGTTCAGGGACTGGGGAGAGGACACTGATCATAGGTTGTTTTCAGGGTGTGGACATCCCTGTATTTACTGCCATAGATTGAAATAATTTGCATATTCATGAGCAGGGTATTTCTTAGATAAGGACCTAGTCCAGCTGGAGAAATACTGGAGAGGAAAGATTGAAAAGTAACATGTTTCAGGCAGCAGGATGCTGAGAACCAAGTCCTAATCCTCTCTGAGGAAATGTATCTCATATACTTTTTATGAACCCTAACCTCATGCTGTGAATGTAACTACAGGGACAAATCTCTCAATAGATTTCTGGACTGAATCTGTTGCTCTACTCAGGGATATATTAACACATTGATTTACAGATGGTGGGGTTTGATGAGATGGAAATTTCTAAACAGCTAATTATTTTTTGTTTTAGTGACTTCTTTCACATGTATGCAATTAATATTTGTTTTTCCATCTGGGTAATAAATACTACTTCAAAGCTCCTAAAATGATTAAAAGTAAATGTTCTTCAAAAATATTTACCTATCAATGATTATTGTAGGAGGATCATCAATAACTAAATTATACAACTAGCTATAGATGTGTCAAAAGTGATTTTATCACTAAGCCATTGATATATATATATATATATATATATATATATGTATGTGTGTGTATACATATATATCGACATTTATATGTGTATCTATGTAAATATACATGTATTCATAGGTGTATATATATAAAACAACAGAAGGTTTTGATGAGAAACAAATAAGAAATTTACATTACATTTGGAAAACTAGATGTAATTAAAATAACTATATTAATTAAGACAATCTCAAAATCACAGACAATAAAAGAGACTCTCATTTCCAGCTCTTATATGTTTCATAGTTATCAACACGATTTATGCAAATTCATGATATTGTATCAGTGAAATTCTCTAGTAGAATAAAGAGAAAATAGGAGGGACAGGAGGTTCCAGTAGAAATATGCACCATGAACAAAATAAAAGTATGAAAAATCTGTACATATATAAATTTATTTCTATATGTCATAAGGATTTTTATTCTTTGAAATTTTCAATCACATATGAAATATACTATGATTTATAACCACTCTCAGGACATTCACCACAATCTACCACTACTAAGACCCTTGTGGTTCCCATTGGGACCTTCCAAAAGCCTATTCCCAAAATCCTGTATGTTCTGCTTTATTACCTAATGACACAGTAAGTTTATAAATGCTACCTATGTACATTGACCTAATTATCACTAGTAAAGAGTAATCTCTAGAAATCTTCCCCCAAAAAGTGAATATATTTTGCTTATCAGTCATCAAATGCCAAAAGACATTCAGCTTGGTATGGGGCCTCAAGTGTTCCTCCCCATAAATGTTGTAATCGTTTTTTAATATGTTATATTATTTTGTAGTGAGGAAAGAGTACATATGCACCAAAGTGGAATATATTAACCTCAGAGGACTACTTACCTAATTCAATTCCAAGAGATTTACGTGATTGCCAGTTGACATCTTTACATGCTCAGCCACTTAAAGGTCTCTCATGTGGTTATATTCACTGGATTGATGTGTGTATTTTATGTTTAGATTTATGTATCTGTAGCTACTGAGAGTTCATATGTGAAGTAAAAGCATATAATTTCTCTGGAGATAGAATTTGAAATCCTTTGATGTCATTTTCTGTATCTGTTTCCCAGTTTTATGATGGTCCTTGATTCTTGTGAGAGGATGGTTTTATTATTAGTCTGTGACGGAGTTCTCTGTCAATCATTCTCAGTACTCTGACCACTCATGAATGTCTGCATCAGTCTCTACACCCAGCACATATGAGTCTCTGTGATCAAGGCTCAGACAATATACTGTATATAAACATAAATATTTATAAGGCAGTTTGACAACATGACCCTAGGATCTATAGCATCTCTAAACATGGACTTTAACCACAATTACCTGGGATGAAAACTTTCCTATGAAAATTCACCAAAAATGATAAATAAAATTATGTTGTGTCCCAGCAATAACCTCACAAACATGAACTCAAATGACTCTACATCTTTTATAGGGACACTTGCACACCATATTTTTCACAGCATGTTATTCATGCTCAATTCACAGCATATAGAGGAATGAATCACCCCAGGATTCCAACAAAGCATAAATAAAACATGACAAATTGAAATATATTTAAAATTGAATAGTACTCAGGGGTAAAACATGAGTTATATAATCTAAAAGAGTCTTCATAGAACTGGCAAAAATATAGATCACCCATGTCCATAAAGCAAATGATTCATGTTCTCACTCATATATGTTCCAAGATCTGAATGTTTTGTTTGGTATATTGAATTGTAGAAGCAGAGATACTAGAATTTGGACAATAGAGTTTGAGGAATTTACGAACATGATTTAGTAAAATAGAGGAAAAAAGAGTGAGAAAGAGTATTAAGAATGAGAAGATTATAAGAGCCAGAGATGTTGGATGACTCCAGGAATGAGTATCTTCTAGACACATAGGACGGAAGCACGTATGAACTTAGAGACAGTGGCTGCAGGCACAGAACCTGACCCAAGTCTACCACATAATATCCAAGTTGGGGGATTGAAATGGACATGGACTACCACTACTAACCAAGAAGTTCTGCAAATGTCACTCACATACAAAGGAAAAATTAGCTTTCTCCAGTGGAGTTCACAAGGGATGCTAAGCATAATTATTCATGGAAGACATGCTTAGCAGTTGGTAGCCAACATGAAAATGAAATCAATAGTATTTTTGCAGACATTTTTTCTAATATCACCTTATTCAAATCTGTTTGCTTCATGTTTTGCCTATATATTGTGGTTACAGAGTTGTGGTTTTACTGGTTTCCATGTTGTGTGTGTGTGTGTGTGTGTGTGTGTGCGTATGTGACACAGAGAGAGAGAGACAGAGAGAGATGGGGAAGAGAGGAGAGAGTTGTCTTTAGATTGTTGTGTTTAATTTTTGTTTGCTTTAATCCCTTTTAATTTTCTTCCGTTTTTTTGTGTGTTTTTTTTTTTCAGGAAAAAAAGTGTGTACTGAGTAATTGGGACGTAGGAAGAATCTGGAATAAATTGAGGATGAGGAATGAGTTATTAGAATTACATTGTATGAATTTAAAAAAAATTAAAAAAGCAAATGAAAATAAGTAAACGTAAGACTGTGAATTGTTTAACAATGAATCTTTATGGTGTTTGAGCATAGAGACATCACATGTCAATCACAGCAGTGCAGATCATTATTCCAGTTAAGAAAGAAAACCACAGAGGACAGAGTCCCCTCTAAACCCTCTCATCTCTCTATGTGGATTTCTGGCCTCATTGCTCCCCCTGCTGGTCATGAACTCCCATGCATTTAGGGTTATCATGACTTAAATTGAAGGTGTACAGTCTGGTTTTAGTAGATAGGTACATTCCACATTTGAGGGTGGGGCACCACCCATCACAAAATTTTTAACCCAGAATTGTTCCTGTCCAGAGGAAAGACAGGGACAAAAAATGAAACAGAGACTGAAAGAAAGATCATCCAGAGACAGCTCCACCTCAGGATCCATCCCATCTGCAGACACCAAACTCCGACACTATTGCTGATGCCAAGAATTGTTTGCAGACAGGAGATTGATATAGCTGTCCTCTAAGAGGTTCTTCCAGCACCTGACTGATACAGATGTAGACACTCAAGGCCAATGAACAGATAGAGTCCAGAAACATCAATGGAAGAGCTAGGGGTAGAACAGAAGGAGCTAAAGGGACTTGTAATACCATAAGAAGAACAATATCAACTAAGAGAATCACTCAGAGCTCACAGGGACTAAACCACCAACCAAGAGTATCCATGGAGGGACACAAAGCTCCAGCTAAACATTCATGGCCTTACCTAAATCAGTGGGAGGGAGGTCATTGGTCCTGTGGAATTTGATGCCTCAGAGTAGGGGGATGCAAGAGCAATGAAGCAGGTGTGGGTGGAGGAGCACCCTCATATAGACAAAGAGGACAGAGGAGAGGGGGAATGGGATGGGGGAGTTTGTGGAGGAGAAAATTGGAAGGGAGTTAATATTTGAAATGTAAATAAATAAAGTGATTAATTAAAAAAAGAAAGAAAAGATAATTACTCATCCCTGTAACATCAGTATTCATGAGCTCAGCTGAAGGGAGAAATGGCTCTAGTTTACCTAGGGATGATGATTATTGCATTGACGAGTTTAAGTTGTGCCAATATTACTATAATATCCTTCTCAAAGCCAGGTTCCTCTTTGGTTCATTTGGATCCAGCTCTAAGAGTTCCCATTTCTAAAAAGGTAATGACAGGAGATAACAGGCTTTTTTCTGTGTTCTTCAGGCAACACCTGTGGCACAGCACTTGCACTCTAATGATAAGTCACTGACCCTACATTATTTAGTAGACAAAGTAAAAAGACTTATGCAAAAATTGTACACAGTAATGAGACTGTTGTGATAAGTAACTAAAATATTGAATGAGTTCAGGACCTGGTTAACTTTTAGAAGCTGAACGAATTTTGAACTTAGTGCTGAAATGCACTTTTATTAACAAGAATGGATAATTAGAAGAAAAAAAAAAAACTCTGCTTAGATAAAATGAAAGGGACAAACCAGGTAAAATCGCTGAATCTGAGAGATCTGAAATGAGAAATAAACCAGAACTGTAGAATTCTCAGAAACTGAGCAACCAACTAAAGAGCATATATGGGCTAGATGGAAACTCATGGCACATATGTAGCAATGGACTGCCTAGTGTAGACTTATAAAACACTTTCTATAGAGTAACACCTTAAACCTCAGTGTACAACTGGAATTGGAATGATAATGGAAATTATTGTTGCCTGTAGACCCTTTTCCTAATCCAATTGTTTAAGTATACCTACAATAAACTACCTGTTATTTTAGAATCCTTGAAATCTGATCCAAGTTGTCAAAGTCAATGTGCACCAAGTTCTCAGTCTCATCTCTTCTCATAGTTTACTTACACACATAGACATAGAGACACAATAGTTCCCAAATATTCTATAAGACAAAGATGGGCACTGGTAATACAAGCAACTGTGAGAGTTAAGTATCAGAATATGTCTCTACGTGCCTGGGTCCATCCCTGGCGGAGGGTTCTTCTTTCTTATTGGTTCTTCTTTAGGCAGAGGAGGAAGATGAGCATTGACAGAGGGAAAGCCTTTGTCTTACTAGATATTTAGGGTTGTTGTATAATAATAGGTTACTTATCTAAGTCAAAGTTACTATGAATTGTAGCTGACATGCCTTCTGTGTCCCTCTGAGGCCAGAGAATGCAGTTTCTGACACGTAACACCTCATCCAAAAACAGCAAGGAATTAAGTAAAACATTACTTTCTAGAGTCTATTCTCTTTTGTCCAGATGCCACTTGCTTGTGGGACTAGGGGAAATTTTGGAGCAATAAACTTCTATTAAACCAAGAGAAGAGAATAACACTCACAGAAGAAAAAGCGTTTACACAAGCAAATATGAATAAACTCACATAAATTCGTATAAAGATTACATATGCTTATTTATCCATTTCCATTCAAATCAGTTGGTCTCAACTTGCAAGCATTCTTACAATTGCATACTTACACAAACACATGCATACATTCTCACAATTACATACTTACATTCACATACACACTTACATATGCATATGGAGCAAAAGGCCAAACACCTGTGAAAAAGAATTCACTGATTCTGGATGAAAAATTACCTACATCTTTATTGCCTAGAGAAAGAAAAAGCTTCTACCCTTTTAATGCTAAATGAATTAAAGCAACATTTATAAGAAAACAAACAGCTTTGTTCCTTTTAATAAGACTAAGGCTGCCTTGTTTTTCAGAAAGGACTTGTTCTGTCCTATAGTAAGAAGAAGCATGCCTGCTCCTTCTGCTGTTTGAAGCTTCTTCTTTTTTTCATATTTTCCTCAGCATTCTGCACATTGCTCTCTTAGAATTTTTTTTGTTACCAATAGATTCTAAGTTAACCCACTCTTCGTATTACTTCTAATTTTGCTCTCTCCTCCTGCTCTGAAGTTACTACAATGCTCTTACTCTCAATGCATTTTCTCCTAAAGCTATGCCTAAACTTCTAAGTTCTTCTTGAGTTCAGTTCTGCCTAAAAAGTGTTCTCTCTAAAAACCTGTCCTCAGCTCAGTTCTCCCTCACAGTTCAGTTCTTCTGAGCTCAGTTCTGTCTTTTCTCTTTGTTGTCAGCCCTGAAATATCTTTTAGAATACATGATCACATGTTAAATAGTTCATCACAAGTTCACACACAAAATCAAATTGTAAATTGAAATAGAAGTTTACAACAGAGAATGTTTACATGCATATTCATTAGGATAAATTATCTGGCTAAACATCCAACATCTGTCACAGCTCCACAGGATCACTGAAAGTTTAAAATCATAACCAAGTTACTACTGAAGTTTTGTACAGATAAACTCAGTCAATATTTTGTCTTCTATCCTAGCACCTATAATAAATAGTTAGTTCCCATTTTATGGACCTCTGGTTAATTGTTTTACAACCTGTTGGAATGTGCTATGAGTAGGAGAAAGTCTGATTACTATCTAAGAGCAATTACCTGGTGTCACTTTGTAGACTGGCAGAGTTCTCATAGCAGTTTTGATTATCAAAAGAGACCTAATAACAGTCCCACTATAAAAAAAAGCTTAATAATCATAGATATAATTTTAGGAATTCTTATAGGATCATCATTAACACTTAAGGCATCTATTTGTCTATAAAGTACCACTACTAGGTAGTACATATTCATGGATCTGCAGAGATCTGCTCCAAGGGGTGTGCTATATCTTAGTGATAAGTGAATATATATATATATATATATATATATATTATATATATATATATATAGTAGTGTCTACACTACAATATTATAATATTATATTATAGTGTCTGAGAGATCTTAGGACTCCAGGTTCATATATACAAAAACCCAAGAAAATATATATCTTTGAACTTTTTAACAAAGAATCTTCAGTGTTGGAGCATTGAAATGTTAAATGTCAATCACAATAAGTACATATACGTTAAGAAAGGAAACCACAGGGGATACAGAGTCCCACACCCACCCACCACATCTCTCTGCTGGGGATTCTTGACTCCACTGTGACCCCTGCTGGACTTGAACTCACCTGCAGGTAGATTTCCCATCACTTAACCTGAAGTTGACAAGTCTGAATTCAGCAGTAACATATCCCTGAAACTAGTGTGCTTGTAGGGCTCAGATGCAAGGAGAAATGTCTCTTGATTATCTGGAGACGATGACTGATACCTCAGCCTCTGAATTTCAGTTGTTTTTACCTTATCATTAATGATGCTCTCAAAGTCATCTGCTTTCCTAGTGGCAGGTGGACCTAGTTCTAACAATTCGCATTTGTAATAAGGTGTCAACAGGAAAGATAAGGGTCTTTGTTGAATTCCTCAAGCTACACATGGGCCAAGGCAGCTGAGGACAGAGTGGCAACAATGAGTCCTGTGCTCAGATGCATCTCTCCTGTATCGATAAATGAATTCCTGGGACACTGGCTTACAAGAGTCAACAGAAAGAGGAGGAACCGTTGTAGTACTCAAAGTAAAGGTAACAGTTTGAAATGATTCCCATTGAGGACGAAGTGGAAATCAGGCAAATGTATTCTCCAACTGAATCTGTTTCCCAACCTACTTATGAAAGCATTTAGTTGGAGGAAAGGAGAGAGAAAATCTCATTGACAGTGATACGAATTGGTGGGAAAAAAGGTGTCCATTGATATGTGAGCTTACACTATCTGGAATTTTGATTTGATTTCATTTATCATCTTTCATAATTTATTACAATATCTTGTATTTATTACCATTTCTCTGTTTTATATGTTGCAATAGGGGATTCTTATATCTCAAGATGTTCCTTTATTGCACAGAACTGTTATAGCTGTCCAAGATATATTTGGTTTTTAATATGAAGTTGAGTGTTATCCTTGTCAAATCTGTAAAGACTTGTGATGAAATTTCAATAGGTATTGTATCACATTGGTAAAAGACTTTTGGTAGGATTACCATTTTTACAATGTTAACAATATCAATCCAGGAGCATGGCAGATATTTCCATCTTTTGATATCTTCTTTACTGTTTTCTTCAAGCATTTTTTAAGTTACTGTCATATACATCTTTCACTTGATTGACTAGAGTTAAGAATAAAGTTCTAATTTCCCAAGTGAGGAATTTATTTCACTATAAGATAAACTATCTTCAAGGTGACTGAGCTGGACCTCAAATTTTGACATTTAAGTTTCTGTAGTATTTCCAGGAGAATGACATAGATTTTAGGAAGTAACAACAGTAATTTGGATCAGATCTTGTGTCCTTCAAGACAAGTATTAACTAACATAGGGGATGGTTTCCTGGGATTTTTGACTGAGAAGAATAAACACTGGGTAGGGTCACGAAACATCACTAGATTCACCTGTCCCTCAGGTTGTGCACAGCTAATTTATTTAGGTGTTTTTCTCTCACTGTCAGATGCAACAAATATTTGTGAATATTATTTATGACATTGACATGAAGATTGTTGAGGTCATGGGGGCCTAGTACTTACAGAGAAGCATAGATGTGTGGGTTTACATTGTCTGGATTTTTAAATAGATTCCATTTATCAACTTTTCTTATTTTACTCCAATATCCTGCTGTCTATATTACAGGAGTTTTAGTCACACCAAGATGGCTCACAAGGAAGGAGATCAAATCAAATAACTACACTCCATTCAGAAACCTGAAAGTGGAGGTTCTTAACAAACTGGTGATTTTTTGCTATCTGCGAGCACAGAACCCATCCTAATTTCCCAGTATGATTATCCAGACCCTTTTATCATTAGATTATTACCATTCTTAGGGGAGGTGTCACATGTTCTTTATGGCTGCTGTAATCTGTTGTTCAATGACCACACTAGAATCTAGGCTTTACCAATAGAACGATGCTCGTGGTCAGAAGAACTTCCTAAAGAATTTCTATATGACCACACCTTAAGTTTTACTGAGCCACTGGATTTGGAATGAGAATGGAAATGACTGTTGCCTGGAGACCTTTTCTAAATTCTATTATTATGTTGAAATAATAAACCTATAATAAATGGCCTGAGCTCAGATACTTCAAAGTCCAATTCAAGATGACAAAGTCAATCTGCACCACATTTTCATTCTCATCTTCTCAGGATTTTTTCCCTCTATGACACCTGCAGGGATGCCCTTAAGAAATAAAAGCTTTTCTAGTAGATATTATTCTGTGCTCTTAGAGATTTACTAAGGAAAATGTCAAACTTAAAATACACACTCAAGCACGAGCACATACACACACGCACAGAGAGAGACAGAGACAGAGACAGAGAGACAGAGACTGAGAGAGGCTAAAACTCGAACATTTTACTTATGTACTTAACTACACTAAGCATTACACATTTTTACATATGCCTCATCTAACATCCTTTCAGTCCTGGCTTTTGAATACACTTTAAAGATTTAAACAAAGGCATGAGATGTTTAAGCATATGGGAAAATTTACACAACAGGTATTTATCAGAAAGTTTTGTTTATTAATGTTTTGCATTTCTTTTTTCTATGTGTTATTAAAAATAAATGCCTTCATTTGATATATTCTGATTACTGGTTTCCATTCCTGAACACCTTCTCCCTCTTCCCAGCTCTACTCTGTTTATAAAATTAGAAAACTAACAGAACACCAACATAATAAAAAAGGAAAACAAAATAAGATAAAGGAATTTCAAACAAACGGGAGTAGGACAAAACAAACAAACAGAAGAAAAGTCTCCAAAAATAAGCATAAGTAACACTTGTGGATGGAGACACATATAAAAAACTGTCCATAGAGGTGGTCACTGGTAAAGAGTTTTGGCCAAGGTTTTGTGAAATGTAGATTCATCCAAACAGCATCACTTTTTTCTAAGTCCTTTAGAAAGATGACAAAGGACTGTGAGGTTGAGCCCTAAATTGGACATTGAAAATTTCTATTTCTGAGCTAGACTAAAGGTTAATGTTTTCTGTAATCTTAGTCCCAAGGACTCGAGGATTTCTGACACACTCAGGATGGGGTTTTAGAACACTGTGTCTTGCACAGTAATAAACTGCAGAGTCCTCAGATGTCAGGCTGCTGAGCTGCATGTAGGCTGTGTGGAGGATTTTTCTGCAGTCAGTGTGGCCTTGCCTTTGAACTTTCATTGTACTTAGTATCACCATCTCCAGGATAAAATCCATCCAATCCACTCAAGACCCTGTCCAGGCCTCTCTTTTACCCAGTGCATAGTTTAACTGGTAAAGGTGTACCCGACGCCTTGCAGGACAGCTTCACTGAACCCCCAGGTCTCACCAGCTCAGCCCAGATTGCTGCAGCTGAACCTGGGAGTGGACACCTGTGGATAGAAAGCAGAGTGGATTTCAGTGTCACCTAAGTCCTTCTCCTCTTCAGATTTGGAAATGGTGTGAGCCCCTTACCTGCTGTAAACTGACAGGAGGAAGAGAAATTTCAAGCTCCATTCCATGCTTAGAGGCAGTGTGTTCAGGGACTGTGGAGAGGACATTGGTCATAGGTTGTTTTCAGGGTGTGGACATCCTGTATTTACTGCCATTAGATTCAAGTAATTTGCTATTCATGAGCAGGGCACATCTTACATAAGAACCTAGTCCATCTGGAGAAGAACTTGAGAGGGGAGTGGAGTGAGAAGGCACATGGGTCAGTCAGTAGAATGCTTAGGTACAAGTCATAATCTTCTCTGAGGAAACAGATCCCATACACTTCCCTAGAGCCTTGGCATATTCTTTGGGTGTTAACTTCAGGGATGAAGCTCTCAATAGATTTTTAAATGAGTCTATTTCTCCTTTTTTGGGACAGTTCATAGATTTTCTACAGATGGTTTTTGTGTGATGATGAAAAAGATAAAAAAAATTCCAAAAAAATGGCTAATTTTTTGGGAATTTACTGACTTCTTTTAAAATATAAAATAATTTCGCCTTCCACAATTATATACTTAAAAATTCACTACAATGTCTAAAATGAAATTACTATCTATATCACATACATGAGTCATCACTAGTAAAAGTGAATATCCAGAAATTTCCCTAAATGAATATTATTTTCTTCTCAGTCACCAAATGTCAAAAGATCTTTACTTTTTTAGCCCTCAGAGTTCAGAGTTTTAGGGCCATCCGTTGTAATGTTTTAATTGTTTATTAATTTTAGTGGTAGAATAGGTGCGCATTCACCAAGATGGATGTATTAACTCATAGGAATATTACTAATTCAATTCTAATTGATTCAAGTAGTATTGTTGAGTTGCCAGAAATATCTTTACTTGTCAGCCATTTTAGGTCTCCAATGAGGCAATTTCACTGGTTTAATTTTTTTGTGTATTGTCTGGAAAATGTAGTACGAGAGTGTTTTTGCAGTAGCACAGTTCAATCTGAAGTTTGAATTTCATGAAGAATTTCTTGAATGTTTAAAAAAAGATTTTTTCACTTTTTGAGCTGGAGAAAAGTCATTTGATCGAAAAACCCCTTTAAAAAGGAAAAAAAGGGTAGGTTTCCCCTTCCTAGCACCCAACTTTTTTGGGGGTTATTGGCCCCCTTGTGCCCCTGTGGTCTTTCCCCTAAGGGGGTTTGTCATGGCTTACCTGATTACATCGGGTGAGAAATAACTTACCCCGTAATTCAGTTTCACGAGCCAGTAAAGGGGAAAAAGGTGGTTTCTGGAAAAAATGATTTATAATCAGAGATTTTAATTGTGCCATTTTTATAAGTCCCCCCCAAACCGGTTCCCGGGGGGAGTGGATCCGTTTTTTTAATTTCCCCTTTAAAAAAGGGGTAAAAAGAAACGCTTTTCCGTTTTAGGTAAGGGAGCGAAAACCCCGTTTTTTGGAAAAACCTCCCCTTTTTGTATAATAGAAAAATAAAAAAAAATTACACAAAAATGTAACAGGATGAGAAGTTAAAAAATTGAATGTGCAACAGTCAGGCCTGTGACGTTTGAAGCTAAAATTTGTTTTAAATAGGTATATTAAAAAGAAGGGTAATTAGGGAAAAAGTGATGAGGGAAAAGAAGAAAAACCTGAGAAAGCCTGAACCAGGTTTCAATGAGAATCACTCCATAATGCAGGGGGCTCAAGACGAGCCCCCCAATAAGGGGCCGGAAAGCCATTACAAGGCCCCTTTCAATTGTTGGAGGTCAGGCTTTCCCCCCCTTTCCAAAAATTAGAATCCCATGGCCTTCATACTTAGAGAAGGGGGAGATGTAGGGGTTTTGCCTGTTATCACTAAAGGGCCCTCAATCACCAAGGCTAAAATCGAAAAGGGGTAAAATACATACAGTAACACAAATTTTTGGGGCTCTGTGGAAAAAACACTGAAAAAAAGGTTTGTATTTAAACAGGAGCTTCTGGGGGAAATTACCACCCCGGTAGCATGCCCTTTTTGTGGGACCCTCGGTGGAAATACAAATTAAAAGAAAGTGATCAAGGCGATTAGTGACCCCCCCCAAAAAATTTTCCCCCGCGATCCCCGTTGGGAAAGGTTTGTATTCCCATAAAACCCTATGCCCCGGTGTCATCCTTTACCAATCCTCCCCTTTTTTTTTTAAAAAACCCTTTGTGAAAAGAAATTCGATTTTATTTAAATTTTTTAAATACATTTAAAAAAAAAAAAACTGAGTCACCAGCAAAATATCATACATGGGCTTTACCTGGCCCCCTGACATATGTATCATATGTATAGCTCAGTCTTCTTGGATGTCCCAAACAAAAACTGGGAGTAGGGGATATGCCTAAAGCTATTGCCTGTCTGTAGAATGCATTCCCTGATAGAATGCCTTGTCTGGCCTCAGTAGGAAAACAATCCCCTAACCCTACAGAGACTTTGATGCAGCAGTGTTGGAGGATATCCATTAGCCCCCACCCACTCAGAGGAGATGAGAGTAGAATAGATGGAAGGGACTGTTTAGGCGGACCAGAAGAAAAGAGGCAGCAAATTAGGATGTAAAATGAATGAATGAATGAATGAATTGAATAAAAAAAAATCTCCTTTGGATATCTTAATAAAAATGTCAAATTAAAAAATAAACCCTCTCTGAAAATAGGTAATCCAATTTTACCTTTATAAAAACCATTTTCCTATGTGCTGCATCTGTCTCCTCCCTATCAGAGTGGCCTTCCTTTTTCCCATCCAGGACAAATCTTTCTTCTCCCTTGTTCTCTCCATCTTCTCCCTCATCCTTTATCTCTGTCTTTGCCTCTTATAGCTGCCCTATGTCCCTCTGGGGCAAACAAAAATACTTCTTGTACTGAGACCTTTGGCTTGGGATGCCCTGGGACCCTACAGGGCAAGGCTTTACCATCATCAGGGTTGTCCTGCAGGTGTCAGAAAAAGTTTCTGAGAATATTGAAATGGTGAGGAATTAGAATGCATATGGTCATTGTTAGTCCAAAACACTCACATCGAAATCATGGCATTATGCCCTTTCTCAGAGATATGTGAATGTGGGATCTATAACTGTCAGGGAAACCTGAAAACAGATAATTTATCACAACACCAACTTAGCTCTGATGCATTCACCTCTCGGGTTATGTTGGGAAGATTCTGAGTAAATCAATCCTGCACAGCAGTCAGAATGCTCTTCACGTCTCAGTACCAGGCACTATTGTTTGCTGCTTAGGATTCAGGGTGGTGGCATTAAAACCAGATAACCCTGTCTTAAAGCTCAAGGAGGCAGGTATTTCATTTTGATAGTATGCCTAGGTTTGTACTGAGCTTTGTATTAGTATTCTAGAACACATGATAGATACAAGTATCATGAATATCAAAGATTTTTTAAATACGTATCTGCTGTAACAGAACTCAATAAGAAATTCCTATAAGAAAATTTAATTAGAAAATTTAAAAAATGAACACGAAAATCTACTTTCATATCAACTCATCTGCAGTATTTGTGTTTATTGTTGATCACTGAGAGATGGGGCCTGGGAATTCAGAGGCTGTGCTCCTCTTCCAGGAGAGCTAAAGGATTAGGTCTGGCTGTTTTTGATGAGCAAATTGATTATTTGAATGACCTCTCAGTGTAAAAGCTCCTATTTGGTTGCTTTGGAGATTTGAATGCCTAGAGTAGATGAAAGGAAAAACAAACTGAGAAAATGGAAAAAACTTAAATCATTACCTATTTTTAATATGAATTTTGGGTTCTTCCTTTGCTTGCTTTTGGTTCTTTCATTTTCCTTTTAATTAAGAATATGTTCTTTGGAGCCTGTGCTCTGCACCCCCCAAACCCCAACCAGAGAAAACCTTGTCCACCAGGAATACAGACAGATCCAGGATCACAAGTGAGACCCCAAGCCCCAATAATTGGCCTAACTGGAACCCTCCAGGACCCAGGAAACACAGGCACTCTTGCCCAGCCAGAGGCACATGGTTCCTTCTGGCTTGCTCCTGCCTCAGGAGCAGAGCCTGTGCTCTGCCCTCCCCAGTGCACCCCCACCCAGAGGCACTTGTCCCCAGGACTTCTGAAAGATCCAAGATCACAGATGAGAACTCAACTCCTCCCCAATACCTGGCCAAACGGAAACCTCCCAGGATTCAGGCAACAAAGGAACCCCTGCTGAGACTGTCTGACCAGTTTGCCCAGGAACCCGGAGCAGAATCCTGGGCTCGATCTCAACCCACACTGCCCACACCAGAGGACGTTGTCCTCTAGAACTTATGACACATCTAGGATCACAGGTATTAAAAACACAGCTGTCACCAGAAGTTCTGACAAAACCAGGATCACAGGATCACAGCCTCACAGAGGGGACAAGCTTCAGTCAGAGACAGCAAGGATAGCGTAACACAAGATAATCAGATGGCAAGAGGCAAACACCAGAACAAGGAATAGAAACCAAAATCTTCTTGGCTCCCAACACACCAAGCTCTGGTTTCCCCAAACACACCTGAAAATCAAGATTCAGATCTAAAATTCCATCTCTTGATGACAATAGAAAACTTCAAGTTCATAAATAAACTTCCTCAAACAAATACAGAGAAACACAGGTAAGGGATACAGAGAGAATCTCAGGTGTAGAAGATAAGATTGAAGACATCAACATGGCAATCAATGAAAATGCAAAAAAGGGTCCTAACCCAAAAACATCCAAGAAATCCATTATATAATGGAAAAGACCAAACCTTCAATAAGAGGTTATAGAAGAGAGTGAAAATTTGAACTCAAAGGACAAATAAGTATTTTCAACAGAATTATATAAGAAAAACTTCCTTAACATAAAGAGATGACCATAAACATACAAGAAGCCTACAGAATGCCTACGAGATGGGACCAGAAAAAAACAATTTCCTCTCATCACATAATAATCAAAACACCAAATGCACAGAACAAATATAGAATATTAAAAACAAGTAGGGGAAAAAGTCAAGTAACTATAAAGACAGACATGTCAGAAATACACAGGCATTATCAACAGAGACTCTAAAAGCCAGAGATCCTGGGCAGATGTCATAAAGACCCTAAGAGAACAAAAAATGACAGTCCAGGCTACTATATACAGAAAAAAAAACGAAAAACAGCCAAAACTAACAGACCTTAGGAACCAAGTGGTTTTAACAGATTATATGAGAATAATTTTACCCTTAAAACAAAAGATATACCTTCTTCTCAACACTTCATAGTACCTTCTTGAAAATTGACCATTTAATCAGACACAAAACAAACTGTAACCAATACAAGAAGACTGAAAATAACCCCAAGTATCCTATCAGATCACAAGACAAAGGCTAGTCTTCAAAGACAACAGAAACAACAGAAAACCCATGTAACATGGAAGTGAACGCTTTCTACTCAATGATAAATTTGGTCATGAAAGAAATTAAGAAAGAAATGAAAGACTTTTTAGAATTTAAACAAAAATGAAGGTACAGCATATCAAAACTTTTGGGAAAAGGAAAGTAATACTAAGAGAAAAACTTATCCTCCTTTCCTTAAACCCTGAATGCCTCCACAAAGAAATTGGAGAAAGCATACACTAGCATCTTAAAGCACATCTGAAAAGTCTGAACAAAAAGAAGCAAAATACTCCCAAGAGTAGACAGCAGGAAATAATCAAACTCAGGACTGAAATCAACCAAGATATTCCTTTATTTCACAGAATTGTTCTAGATGTCCCAGGATATTTTTGGTTTACAATATGAACTTTAGTGTTACCCTTGCAATGTCTGATAAAAAATTGAGATGAAATTTTCATAGTTACTACATGGCATCTGTATAGGGCTTTTGGTTGGATGAAAATTTTTACAATGTTAACACACCAATCCAGGAGCATGACAGATATTTCCATCTTTTGATATCTTCTTAACTTTTTTCTTCAAGTGCTTTAATTTTCTGTCCTATCGTCTTTCACTTGATTGACTAGAGATAGAACAAAGTTCTAATTTCCAAGTGAGGAATTTATTTGGAGTATAAGATAAACTGGCTTCATAGTGACTTAGCAGGCTTTAACATTTAAGTTTCTGTAGCATTTCCAGGAGACTGACATAGATTTAGGGAACAACAAACAGTAATCTGAAGCATACCTTGAGTACTTCAAGACAAGGATTAACTGACAGAGCTGATGGATTCCTGGGATTAAATGTGATTAACTGAGAAGAATAAACACTGGGTAGAGTCAAGAAAAACCCTCAGGTTCTGCACAGCTAATTTATTTAGTTGTTTTTCTTTCACTGACAATGCACAAGTATTTGTCAATATTATTGATGACATTGACATGAAGATTGTAGTGGGCTTGAGAGCCTTGCACTACAGGACTGTGCACAGGAGATAATAAACTGGACACTCAAACTTACTATTTCTGAGCAAGTCTAAAAGTTTTCTGTCATCTCAGTCTCAGGGCAGCTTTCTGCTCCTCCAGGGTTTCTGACACACTCAGGATGTGGTTTACAAACTTTGTGTCTTGCACAGTAATAGACCGCAGAGTCCTCAGATGTCAGGCTGCTGAGCTGCATGTAGGCTGTGTTGGCAGATTTGTCTGCAGTCAATGTGGCCTTGCCTTTGAATTTTTTCATTGTGGTAAATACTACCACTTCCAGGATAAATCCGTCAATCCATCCAGGCTTCAATAGCTTTAGCCCAGTGAATATAGTAAGTGAAGGTAATGCCGGGGAAGGCAGGATGAATCTTCATTGATCCCGCTTCACTAGCTCAGCTCCATAGCTGAAACGAACCTGGGAGTGGCACCTGTAGGAGAAGGACAGAGAGAAATTTCATTGTCACTTAGAGTCAGTGGTGTTCCCCCCATGGAAAGAGGGACACTGATCATATTTTGTTTTCAGTACATCCATATATTTACTGCCATAGATTCATGTAATTTGCATATTTCATGAGTAGCCAACTTTTTCATAAGAACCTAATCCAGCTGAAGAAAGACTAGAGGGGAAGGACTGAAAAGGCACATGGTACAGGCAGAAAGATGCTCAGGTCTATGCCTTAATTCTCTCTGAGGAAATCCATTCCATATACTTTCCCTAGCTCTGAGCAGATTGCTGTGAATGCAACTTCCAGGCCTAAGCTCTCAAAAGATATTTGGCCTGAGTCTGTTGCTCCTCTTTGCCACAATATCATTAGATTGTCTTATGATCAGATTGTTGTTATGATGATGATTAAAATGATGGAAAATTCCAAAAAATTTTGGAGAACTTACTACCTACTTTCAGATATATGAAATTAATATTTGCCTTTCCAACATCTTATATAATTCAAAACTCACTACAATGACTAAAGTAAATGTCCTGTCTATATACACAGAGTCATCCCTAGTAAATATTAATCTCCTGAAATATTTTCCCAAAAAGTGAATGTATTTTGCCATCACTCATCAAATGTCAAAGACTTTCTGCTTGGTGTTGGCCCTCAAGGGCTCCTCCCCATCCATGTTGAAATGGGTTTTTTAAAATATGTTATCTTATTTTTTGGTAAGAAGCGTGTACATATGCACAAAAGTGTGTATATTAATCTCAGAATATGACTTACATTATTCAATTCCAAGAGATTAACCTAATATTGCTAAGCTTACCAGGAGACAGACATCTTTACCTGCTAAGACATTTTGATATCTCCAAGGTTGTAATTTTTACTGGTTTGATTTGTGTGTGTATTACGCTGGTAAATATAGCTACTGAGAGTTCATCTGTGCAGTAAGAACAGGGTAAATCCCTAGAGATTAGATTTTGATGTCATTTCAACCCCATTTTCTGTATCTTACATCCTTTCTTTTCCCTATTTTATAATGGTCTTTGATTTGGGGGTGAGAGATTGATATAATTACTGATCTGTGACTGATTATTCTGTCAATCATTTTCAGCAATCTGACCACTCATGAATGTCTGCATCAGTCTTTACACACAACATATGTGAGCCTCTGTGATCAAGGCACAGACAGTCTACTGGGTATAAACATAAATTTTTATAAGGCAGTTCGACAAAATGGCCTTTATCAAACAACCGAGGTCTACTAGAGCCTGTATCAGCTCTAAACCTGGTCTTCAACACACTTACCCAGGATGAAGTCTTTCCTATGAAAATTCACAAAAATAATAAAAAAAAATTATGTTGTACCCCAGCCTATCCCTCCCAAACACGTACTCTAATGACTCTATATCTTATTATAGCGACACTTACACACCAATGTTTATCCACAACATGGTATTCATGCTTTATTCACAGCATATACAGGAAGGAATCATCTCAGATTTCCAACAAACCAAAAATAAAAAGTGACAAAGTTATGCACATAGAAAAAGAAATATAACTCAGTGGTTAAACATAAAATATTTACAAGTGTATGCATGGAACTGGAGAAAATATATTGAATGGTCATCCATGTCATTAAGGCAAGCGCTTCATGTTCTTATTTATATATGCTGCAAGATTTGGTTACTTTGTTGTATTTAATTGTAGAAGCAGAGAGACTAGAAGTCGGACACTAAGGTATGAGGATTTTACAAAGATCATATAATGAAATAGACATAAAATAGAGAGTAAAAAATTTTAAAATTGAGCAGATTATATGAGCCAAGATGGTTCATGACCCAAGGAAAGAGTGTCTTCCAGACACCATTATGCTGATGCCCATATGAATTCACAGAGACTGTGACTGTAGGCACAGAGGCTGAACCAAGTAAACCCACATTAAATTCCCACATTGAGAGAGCAAAATGGACACAGTTACTTACCCCTAACCAAAAATGTTCTGCAATTTGATATTCACATGCAAAGGAAAAAATAGTTTTCTTCAGTGGAGTATCACAGGAGATATTAAGCACAATTAATCATGGAAGACATGTTTAGCAATTAATAGCCAAAAAAATGATGTCAATGTTATTTCTGCAGATAATTTTTTCCAATATCACCTTCTTGAGATCTTTGTCTCACTTGAATTTGTCTATAATGGCTATAGAATTGTGGTTTTACTGGTTTCTCTCTGTCTCTCTCTGTCTCTCTCTCTCTCTCTTTTTCTCTGTCTCTGGGTTTGTTTATGTGTGTGTATGTGTGTGTGTATGTATGTGTGTGTGTGCATGTGTGTGTATGTATATATGTGAGTGTCTGTATTTGTGTATGAGTCTTTTTTTGTTTAGGGTTTTGTTTTTGTTGTTGTTCACTTTTAATACCTCTTGAAATTTCTTTCATTTTTGTTTTTTCTCTTTTTTTTTCTTTTTGTCCTTTCAGAAAGAAAAAAAAGTTTGTATTTGGGTGAGTTGGAAGGTTAGGATTATAGGAATACATTGTATGATTTTATTCAAAAATTATAAAAAGCACATGGAAACAAGTAAACAGACATCTGAGAAGTGTTTCACAAAGAATCTTTACACTGTTTGAGCATGGAGACATCACATGTCATTGACAGCAGGAAAAGATTAGTTAATACCTTTAAGAAAGGAAACCACAAAGGATACCGGGTCCCTCCACACATACTTCATCTCTCTATGGGGATTCCTGGCCTCATTGTGCCCCTGCTGGTCATCAGCTTCCTGAAGGTCATGGCTTACACTAAAGTGACAGAGTTTGGCTTTAGAAACACTTCATGCCTGTAACATGACTGTTCATGAAGCTCAGCTGAAGGAAGGAGTGGAATCTAGTTTAAATGGGGATAATGACTTATATATACATCAGAGATTTTAAGTTGTGCCAGTATTATTGTAACATCCTGCAGTTAAATAGGACTGCAGTTACAAGAATGCATAATTAGTGACAATCCTGCTTAGAGAAAGTAAAAGGACCAACCAGTTGAAAGGTCTGAGTCTCAGAGATCTGCCAGGAGAATCACTCCATAATTGAAAGGATAAAGTAACATGTAAAGCAGACCTATAAGAATTATACCAGACTTTTCACCAGAGACTATAAAAGCCAGAAGATCCTGAGCCGATATCATACAGACCCTAAGGGAACACAACTGCCAGCCCAGACTGCTATACCCAGCAAAACTCTCAATCACTATAGATGGAGAAACCAAGATATTCCATGACAAAACCAAATTTGCACAATATCTTCCCACAATCCAGCACTTCAAAGGATAATTGATGAAAACTGCCAACACAAGGAGGGAAACTACAACCTAGAAAAAGCAAGAAGTAATTTTCCAACAACCCTAAAGAAGATAACTACACAAACATAATTCCACCTCTAATAACAAAAATAACAGGAAGCAACAGTCACTTTTCCGTAATACCTCTTAACATCAATGGACTCAATTCTGCAATAAAATGACCTAGACTATCAGACTGGATACATAAACAGGACCAAGAATTTTGCTGTATACAGGAAAAGCACCTTATTGACAAAGACAGAAACTAACTCAGAGTAAAAGGATGGAAAACAAATTTCCAAGCTAACTGTCCATGAAACAAGCTGGAGTAGCCATTCTAATACCAAATAAAATAAACTTTCAATCAATATTGTGTGTTCTGTGAAGCCACAATTACACTCATACCTAAACCACACAAAGACAGAACAAAGAAAGAAAACTTCAGACCAATCTCCCTTATGAATATCGATGCAAAAATACTCAATAAAATTCTAGCAAACCAAATCCAAAAACACATTAAAACAATCATCCATCATGATCAAGTGGGCTTTACCCCAGGAATGCAGGGATGGTACAATATTCGGAAATCCATCAATGTAATCCACTATATAAACACACTCAAAGTAAAAAACCACACGGTTATCTCACTAGATGTTGAGAAAGCATTTGACCAAATTCAACATCCCTTCGTGGTAAAAGTCTTGAGAAAATCAGGAATTCAAGGCCCATACCTAAACATAGTAAAAGCAATATACGGCCAGTAGCCAACTTCAAACATAAATGGAGAAAAACTTGAAGCAATCTCACTAAAATCAGGGACTATACAAAGCTGCCCACTTTCTCGTTACCTATACAATATAGTACTGGAAGTCCTAGCGAGAGCAATTAGACAACAAAGAAAGTCAAAGGGATACAAATAGGAAAGGAACAAGTAAAAATTTCACTGTTTGTACATCATATGATAGTATAATTAAGGGACCATAAAACTTCCACCAAAGAACTCCTAAACGTGCTAAGCAACTTCAGCAAAGAGGCTGGATATAAAATCAACTCAAACAAATCAGCACCCTTCCTCTACTCCAAGGATAAATAGGCTAAGAAAGAAATTAGGGAAATGACACCTTTCATGGTGGTCACAAATAATATAAAATACCTTGGTGTGAATCTAACCAAGCAAGTGAAATATCTGTATGAAAAGAACTTCAAGTCTCTGAACAAAAAAACTGAAGAAGATCTCAAAAGATGAAAAGATCTCCCATGCTCATGGATGGGCAGGATTCAGGTAGTAAAAATGGACATCTTGCCAAAAGGATTCTACAGATTCAATTCAATCCCCATCAAAATTCCAAATAAATTCTTCACAGAGATAGAAAGAGCAATTCTTAATTTCATTTGGAATAACAAAAAAAAAAAAAAAAAAAAAAAAAAAAAAAAAAAACCAGGATAGCAAGAACTATTCTCATCAATAACAGAAATTTGGGGGAATCACCATCCCTGACCTCAAGCAGTACTACATAGCAATAGTGATAAAAATGGCATGGTATTGGTACAGAGACAGGTAGGAAGATCAGTGGAATAGAATTGAAGACGTAGATATGGACCAACACACCTATGATCACTTGATGATTGACAAAGGAGCTAAAAACATTCAGTGGAAAAGGACAGCATTTTCAACAGATGGTGCTGGTTCAAATGGAAGTCAGCATGTAAAAGAATGCAATCCAATCCATTATTATCTCCTTGTACAAACTTCAAGTCCAAGTGGATAAAGGGCACATAAAACCAGATACATTGAAACTAATAGAAGAGAAGGTGGGAAAGACCCTCGAATACCTGGGCACAGGGAGAAATTTCTTCAACAGAACAGCAATGGCTTATGCTCTGAGATCAAGAATTAACAAATGGGACATTGTGATTAAAAAAAAAGAAAAACGCCCGCAGAGGCTAAAGGCCAGGGCCTGGGTCCACAGCAGGAAGCGACCCGCATGCGACCTGCAGGCCAGTGCAGCCAGATAGGTGGATTCCCGTGGGTGGCCTGCGAGATAGGTGGAAGTCCCAGGACCTGATGGCAGTTCCCACATACAAAAAGGTCCAAAGTTCGAAGATGTCAGCGGCAGACAAGGAGACACGTGGAGATTAATGACTTTATTGAACATGACAATAGTTGTATCTGGATGATGTGCACTCCCCTCAAATGCCAGGAGGGGCTCCCTTATATTTGGAAGTAAAAAGAGGAGGGGCTAAGGAGAAAACTTAGTTAGCTATGTCCCCTGGCCTTATTAATATGTACATAGAACTGTTAGTCACGCCCCATACCTGTGTCTTACATGACTGAAGTTACAGCTTAAATGGAGACTGAAGGTCAGGGCCCCAGGTTTTGGGGGCATGGCAAAACACCTGCAGTCTGGGGTTCCAGGTCCATGGGCCCTCCTACAGCCCAACAGGACATCATAAAATGGCAAATTTTCTGTAGGCAAAGGACAATGTCAATAAGACAAAATGGTAACCAACAGATTTGGGGAAGATCTTTACCAAGCCTACAACAAATACAGGACTAATATAAAATATATACAAACAACTCGAGAAATTAGACCCCAGACAACCAAATAACCCTCTTTAAAAATGGGGTACAGAGCTAAACAAAGAATTCTCAACTGAAGAAACTCAAATGGCAGGAAGCACCTAAAGAAATGTTCAACATCCTTAGTCATCAGGGAAATGCAAATCAAAACAACCCTGAGATTCCACCTCAAATCAGTCAGAATGGCTAAGATCAAAAACTCAGGTGATAGCAGATGCTGGCAAGGATGTGGAGAAAGAGGAACACTCCTGCATTGTTGTGGGATTGCAAACTCGTACAACCACTCTGGAAATCAGTCTGGAGGTTCCTCAGAAAAATGGACATAGCATTATCTGAAGACCCAGCTATACCACTCCTTGGCATATACCCAGAAGATGCTCCAACATATAACAAGGAGATATGCTCCACTATGTTCATAGCAGCCTTATTTATAATAGCAAGAAGTTGGAAAGAGCCCAGATGTGCTTCAACAGAGGAATGGATACAGAAAATGTGGTAAATTTACACAATGGAGTATTACTCAGCTATTAAAAACAATCAATCCATGAAATATTTATGCAAATGGATGGAACTAGAAAATTATCATTCTGAGGAAGATAACCCAATCACAAAGAACACACATGGTATGCACTCGCTGATAATTGGATATTAGCCGAAAAGCTCCCAATACGCAAGATACAACTCACAGACCACATGAAGATGAAAGACCAAAGTGTGGGTGCTTCAGTCCTTCTTAGAAGGAGTAACAAAATACTCATGGGAGCAAATATGGAGACAAAGCATGGAACAGAATCTCAAGGAAGGGTCGTCTGGAGACTATTCCACCTGAGTATACATTCTGTGTGCAGTCACCAAAGGTAGATACTGATGTGGATACCAGGAAGTGCATGCTGGCAGGAGCCTGATATAGTTGTCTCCTTAGAGGTCTGCCAGAGCCTGAAATATACAGAGGCAGATGCTCATAGTTAACCATTGAACTGATCATGGGGTTCCCAATGGAGGAGTGAGAGAGAAGACTGAAGGAGCTGAAAGGATTTGCAACCCCATGGGGTAGAGCAACAAATATTCAATAATAATAAAAAAAAAAAGAAAGATTCTCATTCCTGCTGGTCATATGATATTCACTGAGGTCAGCAACATTGTGTATGGTGGCTTATTCTCTATAGGAGTATTCAAGTGACTAGGAAACTGGAGTTGGATTGAGTCTGTCTTTAGCAGCTGCTGCTATGTGGAGACATTGCTAAGTGGCAGGCAGACTTGTACTAGCAGAGAGAGTGCATCTGCAATTGTTCCTCCTACCAGAGCCTGCAGGGCACTTGGTGAGCAAGCCTGGTGCAAAGGAAGAAACTGAGGTTAGGGCTACCAGGTAGGAAGTGTTCTTGGTGGGCCCAGGCAGTTTCCAGTGGTGAAAGCTTCTGGAGATTGCTGTCTTCCCACTGAAGTACTACTGCTCTTGTGAAGGAAGCACTCTGACAATCCATGATAAGTAATTCTCACACATGTTTATTTCTTCTGTGTAGGATCTTATATAAATATTGGGGTGGGTAGGGTTTCTGAAAGAAGATGCTTTCTAATGACTTTGTATGAGATGTTTGGGATGCCTCAACTGCATGTGGAGGTGTTTAGGGCACTGCCTCTGTGTGGTTGATTATTATAATCCACTCATTGGGGGTGCTGTGGTCATGCACCAGAAGCCTGGTTAAAAGGAGATGAAGGATTTCCTACCAGCCTCTGGTATATATGAAGTTCCAGGGCTTGCAAGTCACTCACAATTAGCAAGTTTCCTGGCATGGTCTATTGCCCCACATCTCCTACTTTTCTCTTTTATAAAGAAGAAGTGTCATCAAAACAACTGTCTCCTATGTTGGGAACAGTTTGATATTGAACCAACACCTGAATAGTAGTAACGTTTACAATGCTACTCATATGCTGATTTACAAAACTGGGTGAGAAATGGTACCAAAAAACCAAGGTTGTAATAGTTAGTGTGGGGCCAAGGAGGAGAAAAAGTCAAGCTACCGCGGGGTTAGAGTACCAAGGAATAGTAGTGTTGGGAGCATAGCCTGCCCAGATATACTCTAGGAGCTCTTTGGGGATTTGTACAACTTGTTCTACCAGCCCAGATTCATTGACATAGAAGCAACATTCCTCCCCCAGCAAAGCACAATTGGCTCCCAGTTCATCAGTCATTAAGTCTAGGGCCATTTTGTTTTTGGAGACCAACTCCTGCTAAGGAGGTTATCTGGCACTGAAGAAACTCAAGGCTGTCTGCACTGGAAGCCATTGACTGGTCAAGCTTGTTCTGAAAGTAACTGACCACATGGTATTTTGGGGATTTCAAGGGGAGTCCTACAAGGCAACCAGTGGGGAGGGTAATTCGAGAGGAATGAATTCAATTCCAGTTGAGGTCCAGAAATTGCAAATGGATAATGGCAGCCATCGAACCCAGGAAAGTATGGTAAACTTGACTAAATTCATATGTAAGGGGCAGTGGTATGGTGTTGGTGTGAGGATATCAATTCTTCACTTTCTTCAGTATTTTAAACATTGTCAAGATCAATTTAATTAAGTTACTCTCTTATCTCTTATCTCTTATCCCAAATCACAACTATCACACTGTAGTTTGATATCAAAAATTTGATTTAAAACTTTTATATTGCACAGGAAAACAATGATAAAAAAACAAAATGAAATGAAGGTCAGATGATGCAGAATGCCCAGCTTCTCCTTCTCTTCATTACCTGAACTGAGGGCTTCACTGGAGGACATCATGGAACCAGGTCACCAACACTTACCCAGAAGAGCTGCATAGGCTCAGCCCTGTGAATGGAACATCAAAAACTGTGCTCCCAAATCAAAATCAGATTTTCCAGCTATAAAACGCCCCTTATCAATGGAAGAATTTACAGATAGATTTATATATTCTATTGATGGTAATGATTATAAGTGGCTGTTGGATACCGAATGTTTGAAACTTTATAGCATTCTTTTAAATGGATATACAATTGGTGTTTCAATAAAGTTCATAAGTTATGAATAAAATATATATGTGTAATATAAATTAACAAAGAATACTTACTTGTAATGGTAATTTTAATATAAATGCGTGACTATAAAAGTACACACTTGTACCAGCAACTGTGAGAATATCATCACCAGCATTCTCTGTCATTAGAGTTTTGATCTTAGCCATTCTGACATCTGTAAGAAGAAATCTCAGACTCATTTTGATTTCCATTTCATTGTTGGGTTAGGATGTTGAATGCTGCTTTAAGTGCTTCTCTGTCATTAGTGAATTCTTTGCTAAATTCTGTTTATACCTAAAAACCATTTTACATTGGATTATTTGGTTTGTTGGCATTTAGTTTGATGTATGTTTGAGTATGTATTTTGTATATCATACTTTTGTCAAATGAGGAGTTGGCAGAATCTTTTACCATTCTCTAAGTTACTATTTTGTCATATAGATTGTGAACTTTGCCTAAGAGAACATTCTCAGTTTCATCAAGTTCAATTTATTGATTGTGGCTCTTAGAACCAGTCCTATTGGTGTTCTCTTAGGGATGTTGTCTAATATGCTCATGAGCTCTAAGATATTGCCCACATTCTCTACTTTAGGCTCAAGATATCCAGATTCATATCGAGGTCTGAGATCCAGATGGTCTTGAGTATTGTTAACAGGACAGATATGAATCTATTTGCATTCTTTTATATATAAACATTTAGTTAGACCAGCACAGTTTGTTGATGCTTTTGTCCTTTCATTGTGCATTTCTGACTTCTTATCAAAAACTAGGTGTCCTTAAATATATGTATTTGTGTCTGGATTTTCATTTGATTGTGTTTATTAACATTTCTAGTTTTATTCTATTACACTGATGTTTTTATTACTATAGCTCTGTAGGACACTTTGAAAGAAGAGATGGTGATACCTCCAGATGTTCCTTTCTGGCACAGGACAGTTTTAGCTGTCCAACATTTTAAAGATTTTCTATATGAGAATGAACATTATCTTTCCAGTATCTGTAAATAGCTGTACTGAAATTTTGATGTTTTCATTGACCCTGTCGATTGCTTTTGGGAGGATGTTCATTTTTGCTATGTTAACCCTACCAATCCAGGAGCATGGCAGATATTTCTATCTTTTCATAATTGCTAAATTTTTTGTTCAAAGACTTGAAGTTTGTGTCAAACATGTCTTTCATTTGCTTGGCTAGAGTTTAAAAAATAGTTCTAATTTTCTCATTAATGGTTTTACTCGACAATAAGATAACCTGTCTTCATAGTCACTGAGAGTATTTTCAAATTTTGTCATTCATGTTTCTGTAGCATTTCCATGAGAAAAACATAAATTTTAGGAACTAACACAAGTAATCTCCTTCAGATTTTGTGTCTCTAGAGACAAGTCATAACTAACATAGGAGATGGTTTCTTAGCTTTCAAGCAGGTACCTAAAAAAAAAAAAAAATGCGTACTTCCTAGAGTCAAGAAACACAGTTCTCTGCACTGTCCCTCATGTTCTGCATAATGACTTTATTTATTTATTTTGCACAACGACTTTATTTTGATGTTTATCTTTCACTGACACATGGCAACAAATATTTATTAATATTATTGGTGATGTTCACATAAAGATTCTAGAGGGCATAAGAGCCTTTTATTCACAGAGAAGCACTAAGAGAACCAGACATTTTATTCATACATGGATGTCTTCTAAAGGAAGGACATAAAATCAAACACCTGCACTCCATTCAGAAAGCTGAGAGTAGAAGTTGTTAACAACCTCTTGATCCCTTTGCTATCTGTAACAACAGCACACACCCTAATTACCCAGAATGATTATCCCAACTTTGCCATCATTAGACTATTAGCCATCCTTAGAGGAGGTGTCACAGACATTTAAGGCCTCCTGATCTGTATGTTGTTGGTCAGAGAACACATTAGGCTCTACATTTTGGCAAAAGAACCTCCCTGATGGTCACAATATTTTCATAATACCGGGTCTATACAGAAACCTTAAACTTTATTGTTCAAAAGGATTTGGAATGATATAGAACTGATTGCTGCCTGGGGACTCTTTTCCAATTTCAATTGTGTCGAAATATACCTGTCAAAAACTACTTGGCTTAGATTCCTCAATGTTTGATCCAGGTTGACAAAGTTATTTTGTATCATGTTCACATTTTCAATTCTTCCCACACTTTGTTTGCCACTAGGACACCTGCAGGGACGCCCACAAGTAATAAAAGATATTGTAGTAGAATCTCCTCTGTGCACTTAGAGATAAATATTGGAAAAATTCATTCCTAAAAATACAAACATACACACACACAGAGGGAGAGAGAGAATATGAGAGGCTAAAACCAGACATTTTACTAATGTATTTCACTATAACTTAGAATTATGAATTTTAAATATGCTTTACCCTTACATCTTTTCAGACCTGCCTTCTGATATACTTTGAACAATTCAAAAGGAAATGAGACCTAAAAATGGGCACTTGTGCATATGGGATATTTACACAACAAACATGTTATCAGACCTATTAATTTTTTGAAGTTCATTTTTCTATTTTGTAAATACATTTCTTCCTTCAATATATTCTGAATACTGACTTCCCCTCCTTAACACCACCCGGATTTTCTCTCAGCTTGATTGTATTTATTTATCTAGTCAGCAAATCAACAGAACCTAAACATAATGAAATAGAAAAACAAAGTGAGATGAAGGAAAAGCAAACAAACAAGAATATGACAATACAAACAGAAGAAAAGTCATCAGAAACAAAGCACAAGAAACACATGTGGATGCAGAGACACACATTCAAAAATACTGTATAGAACAAAAATGGGCAACAGGTATTCATTGGACTATGACAGTTGATGCTCTATCAATATAGATCCATGTTCTAAAAAGGCTAATGACTTTAGAGATGATTACTGAGATGAGGAGGAAAGTAAATATGGGATCAAACACTTATGTATAATCTTAGAACCTACCTCAGTTAACAAGTACATAGTTTGTGTTAGTAAATGAAATTCATGAAAAGTGATTTAATAATATTTCCCCAACCAACCGGAATTATACTTTCATTACTTTTCAGTCTCATAGAAATATTTTTCACATCTTAGGAGGCTGGAAATTCTGATGGAAAACACAGCCAGATTTAACCACACACCTGAGATCACTTAGTACTTAAAACAGTGAAGGAGTTTTTGCACACGTTGGTAATTTGGATTTTATAGTCAAATTCGTATTATACTTTATTTCCAACAATTTAAAAAGTTCTGATCCAGTGATATTTTTATTATGCATCATCTCACTATTCCCATTTATTGTTTCATTAAGAAACATGTCAATGAAGGTGGTAACTGGTGAAGCGATTGACAAGTTATGGTGAACCGTAGGTTTATCCTAAACCAGCATCACTTTATTCATAGATGTTCTTTTACAAAGTTGACAAAGGCACAATAGTATTCTGAGGAGGAAGCAATTAGTGAACATTCAAAATTACAGTTCTGAGAAAGTCTAAAGATTAGTATTTCTATCATCTCAGTCTCAGGGCACCTTTCTACTCCTCCAGGGTTTTTGACACACTCAGGATGTGGTTACAACACTGTGTATGTCTTCCACAGTAATAGACCGCAGAGTCCTCAGATGTCAGGCTGCTGAGCTGCATGTAGGCTATGTTGGAGGATTTGTCTACAGTCAAGGTGGCCTTGCCATTGAATTTATCATTGTAGGTAGTACCACCACTTCCAGGATAAATCCATCCAATCCATTCCAGGCGCTGTCCAGGATTCTCCTTCATCCAGCTTATATAGTAGCTTGTGAAGTCATAACCAGAAGCCTTGCAGGACAGCTTCACTGAAGTCCCAGGCTTCCCTAACTCAGCTCCAGACTGCTGCAGCTGGATCTGGGAGTGGACACCTGTGGAGACAAAGGCAGAGTGGATTTCATTGTCACCTTACGTCCTGTCTCCACTTCAGATTTGGAACTGGTGAGCATCTTACCAGCAGTTACTGACAGGAGAAAGAGAAACACCCAGCTCCATCCCATGGTTAGAGTCAGTGTGTTCAGGAAGAGGACACTGGTCATATTTTGTTTGCAGGGCATCCCTATATTTAATGCCATAGACTTAGGTCATTTGCATATTCATGAGTAGCCAACTTTTTTCATAAGAACCTAGTCCAGCTGAAGAAAGACTGGAGGGGAAGGACTGAAAAGGCACATGGGACAGGCAGCAAGATGCTCAGGTCTATGTGTTAATTCTCTTTGAGGAAATCCATTCCATATACTTTCCCTAGCTCTGAGCAGATGCTGTGAATGCAACTGCCTAAGCTCTCAAAAGCTATTTGGCCTGAGTCTGTTGCTCCTCTTTGCCACAATGTCATTAGATTGTCTTATGATCAGATTGTTGTTATGATGATGATTAACATGATGGAAAATTCCAAAGAATTTTTGAGAACTTACTACCTACTTTCAGATATATGAAATTAATATTTGCCTTTCCAACATCTTATATACTTCAAAACTCACTACAATGGCTAAAATAAGTGTCCTGTCTATATATGCAAAGAGTCATCACTAGTAAATATTGAATCTCCTGAAATATTTTCCCCAAAATGTGAATGTATTTTGCAAATCAAATGTCAAAGACTTTCTGCTTGGTGTTGGCCCTCAAGGGCTCCTCCCCATCCATGTTGTAATAGTTTTTTTAATATGTTATCTTACTTTTTGGTAAGAAGCGTGTACATATGCACAAAAGTGTGTACATTAATCTCAGAATATGACTTTACATATTTCAATTCCAAGAGATTTACCTAATATTGCTAAGCTTGCCAGGAGACAGACATCTTTACCTGCTAAGCCATTTTGATGTCTCCAAGGTTGTAATTTTTACTGGTTTGATTTGAGTCCATGTGTGCTGCTGGTTGATATAGCTACTGAGAGTTCATGTGTGCAGTAAGAACAGGGTAATCCCTAGAGATAGATTTTGATGTCATTCAACCCCATTTTCTGTATCTTACATCCTTTCTTTTCCCAGTTTTATAATGGTCTTTGATTTTGGGGTGAGAGATTGATGTAATTACTGATCTGTGACTGATTATTCTGTCAATCATTCTCAGCAATCTGACAATCATGAATGTCTGCATCAGTCTTTACACACCACATATGTGAGCCTCTGTGATCAAGGCTCAGACACTCTACTGGATATACACATAAATTTTTATAAGGCAGTTCGACAAAATGGCCTTTATCAATACAACCGAGGTCTACTAGAGCCTTATCATCTCTAAACATGGACTTTAACCACACTTACCCAAGATGAAGTCTTTCCTATGAAAATTCACCAAAAATAATAAATAAAATTATGTTGTATCCCAGCCTATCCCTCCCAAACATGTACTCTAATGACTCTGTATCTTATTATAGCAACACTTGCACACCAACGTTTATTCACAGCATGGTATTCATGCTTTATTCACAGCATATACAGGAAGGAATCATCTCAGGTTTCCAACAAACCAAAAATGAAAAGCGACAAAGTTGTGCACATAGAAAAAGAAATATAAATCAATGGTAAAACATTAAATAATTATTCTATAAGTATATGCATGGAACTAGAGGAAATATACTGAATGGTCATCCATGTCTTTAAGGCAAGCGCTTCATGTTCTTATTTATATATGTTGCAAGATCTGGCTACTTTGTTTGTTGTATATAATTGTAGAAAGCACAGAGACTAGAAGTAGGCCACTAAGGCATGAGGATTTTATAAAGATGATATAATGAAATAGACATAAAATAGGGAGTAAAAGATTTCAAAGTTGAGAAGATTATAAAACCAAGATGGCTCATGACCCAAGGAAAGAGTGTCTTCCAATTGGATTGATGCCCATATGAATGCAGAGACTGTGGCACAGAGCCTGAACCAAGTCAACCCACATTAAATTCCCACATTGAGAAAGCAAAATGGACACAGTCCCTCACCCCTAGCCAAGATGGTCTGCAATTGACGCATACAAAGGAAAAATTCGATTTCTTCAGTGGAGTATCACAGGAGATATTAAGCACAATTAATCATGGAAGACATGCCTAGCAGTTGATAGCCAACAAAAAATGATGTCTGTGTTATTTCTGCAGATAATTTTTCCAATATCACCTTCTTGAGATCTTTGTCTCACTTAAATTTGCCTCTCAGGCCATAGAATTTGGTTTTACTGGTTTCTCTCTCTCTCCTCTCTCTCTCTCTCTCTCTCTCTCTCTCTCTCTCTCTCTCTCTCCTTGTGTGTGTGTGTGTGTGTGTATGTGTCTGTGCCTGTGTGTGTATGTATATGTATATATATATGAATGTGTATGTGTGTGTGTGTGTATTTGTGTATGTTTCCATTTTTTGTTTGGGGTTTTGTTTTTGTTGTTGTTCACTTTTAATACCTCTTGAAATTTCTTTTCTTTTTTGTTTTTTCTCTTTTTTTTTTCTTTTTGCCTGTTCAGAAAGAAAAAAAGTGTGTATTTGGGTGAGTTGAAAGTTTAGGATTGTTAGAATACATTGTATGATTTTATTCAAAAATTATAAAAAGTACATGGAAACAAGTAAACAAACATCTGTGAAGTGTTTCACAAAGAGTCTTTACACTGTTTGATCATGGAGACATCACATGTCATTTACAGCAAGGGCAGATCAGTTAGCACCCTTAAGAAAGGAAACCACAAAGGATACAGGGTCCCCTCCACACATACTTCATCTGTCTAAGGGGATTCCTGGCCTCATTGTGCCCCCTGCTGGTCATGAACTTCCATGCAGGTAGGTTAGTCATGGCTTACACTGAAGTGGCACAGTCTGGCTTTAGAAACACTTTATGCCTGTAACGTCAGTGTTAATGAAGCTTGGCTTGAAAGAACCAGATGTCCTTCAACAGTGTTATGGATACAGAAAATGTGGTAGATTTTCACAATGTGGTATTACTCAGCTATTTAAAAAAAAGAATTTGAGAAATTATTGTTATCAACTACAAAATATCATCCTGAGTGAGGTAACCCAATCACAAAAGAACACACATGGTATATTCACTCACTGATTATTGGATATTAGCCCAGAAGCGTGAAATACCCAAGATTCAACTCACAGACCACCTGAAGCTCATGAAGAAGGAAGGCCAAGTTGGGGTGCTTCGGTCCTTCTTAGAAGGAGTAACAAAATACTCATGGGAGCAAATATGGAGACAAAGTGTGGGACAGAAACTGAAGGAGAGGTTGTCTGAAGATCATTCCACCTGGGTATCCATCCCATGAGTAGACATCAAATGTAGACTCTGATGTGGATGTCAGGAAGTGCATACTGACAGGAGCTTGATATAGCTGTGTCCTTAAAGGTCTGCCAGAGTCTGACATATTCAGAGGCGGATGTTAACAGCTAACTTTTGAATTGATCAAGGGGTTCTCAATGGAGGAGTTAGAGTGAAGACTGAAGGAACTGAAAGGGTTTGTGGGCCCATGAGGAGAGCTACAATACCTCCAACCAGAGCTCCCAGGATCTAAACCACCAGCTTGGGAGCACTTAGAGAGGGATCCATGGCTCCAGCTGTATATGTAAGAGAGAATGGCCCTGTCAGACTTAGGTGGGAGAGGAGATCCTTGTTCTCATGAAGGCTGGACACCATGTGTGGGGGAATTCGAGGGTGGGGAGGTGAGAGTAGGGAGATAGGTGGAGGCACATCCTCATAGAAGCAGGAGGAGGGGTAATGGGATAGGGGGTTCCTGACCAGGGGGAGCAGATAGGTAAAGGGGATAACACCTGAAATGTAAATAAATATCCAATCAAATAAATAAATAAGTAAAAATTTTAAAAAATTTTAAAATTAAAAAAACAAATTCCTAAAACTTTCTTCTAAGGTAAAAGACTGCAGGCTTAGGTGGTTAACACCTGTTAATAGAGGTGTAGTAATAGGCAATGTGGACGTTGTTCTGCTGGGCTCTAAATTATGTCTGCTAGTCTGAAGTTGCAGGAAGAAAAAGACACTTAGAGAAGTTATTATAGAGTTTATTACTAAGTGCAAAAAGTTTCCTGTGAAAGCTATCTAAGGGGAAAAGCTGAACGGGCCTAAGTGTGGAAAAGGAAAGAATTCTAATAAGGTAAAAATTCTAAAGAAGAAAATTCTTGGCAGTGTAAAATGAAGGGAAGGGACAAATGACCCTCTCTCTGTCTTTGTCTTCAGTACTTATTCATCTTTCACAGTACATGATCACATGTTACAAAGCTCATCACAAGTTCATGCTAAAAATCAAATCATAAATTGAAATGGAAGTTTACAAGGGAGAACGTTTACATGCATATCCATTAGGAGTAATTATCTGGCTAAACATCCATCACCTGTCTAGCTCCACAGGTTCACTGAAGGTTTAAAACTATAACTAAGAAATTAGTGAAACTTTGTATAGGCAATATTTTATCTTCTCTCTTAGCACCTATAATAAATTGTTAGTTCCTTTTTAATGACCTTTGTTTAATTGTTTTATAACCTCTTGGAATGTGCTCTGGGTAGGAGAAAGTCTGGTTACTATCTAAGAGCCACTGTTTTGAAAGTACGTTTTCAGAGAACTCTCAGCCTATAATAAAAAGACACCTGAATCTATAACTATTCTCCTGTCCAGTCTGAGATTGTCACTGTTCTCTGTTTACCCTGCACCAGGTATACAGTTTGAGTTAGCTCAGGGGCAGACACCCCAAGAGTTTCCTAGAGCAATGGCCTCATCTAAGTATGTTCTTATCTATGCATTCCCAAGGGCTATCTAGGAGAAGCTAAGAACTATCAGGTGATCTTCCTGATATGATTCCCCCAGGGACTGTAAATCATGATCCATTTGCTCCTTTAGGTAAGGTCAGGAAGATTATATATGAGGAAATGTTCCTGATATCAATAAGCTTTTCCTTTTATTAATATTTACATAATCACTTGTTATTTGCCCACACTTTTAAGATTTCTGTAAACAACAAATATATACAGTCTTGTAATGATGCTATATAGACAAATAGATGATTTCTTCATACTTAATGATGTTCGTATCAGAATTCCTATGATAATATTATTAATTATTAAGGTCTTTTGTAATAGGACTGCTATTAGGTGTAAACAGAGGTTCTTGACAATCTGCTGACCTTTTTGCAACCTATATGGACAGAATTAATCTTATTTTCCCAGAATGATTATCTCAGACTTCTCCCTCCACAGATCATTGTGAAACCTTACAGGAGATATCACATGCACTTTATGATCTGCTGTCCTTTATGTAAGAGGCCACATTAGATTCTTGGCCTTTTAGATATAGAAACAACCTCATAGTCACAAGAACTGTGGAAAAAACAGTTTCTACATAGTCACACCTTAAGCTTCATGTACAACTGCCATGGGGATGATTAATGGAAACTGATGTTGACTCCAGGCCCTTTTCTAATTCTATTGTCTTTAAATATAGCTACAATAAACTACCTGTTCTGAAGCCTGATCCATGTTGGGCATGTCGATCCACACCCATTTCTCAGTCTCATCTCATCTCTTCTGACTGACAACTTCTTGGATCCCCTCAAGAGGACAACACCTAAACAACTCTTTGAACATGGAGAATTGGATCTCATCTAGAGTCTTCACATCTGTAGACAAATGTTTATGATACTGGAAGGCACTCAACATGCTATTGATGGAGAAAAATAATCAGGGATCCAGCTTTAAAAATCCTTTGATCTAAATAATGTCCTGTCACCTGCCTGCAAGTTACACTATTACAAAAATAGCACAAATCTTGTGGGAATAATCAACCAAGATCTGATTTGATTCAGAGCCCATTCCATGAAATGGAACTCACACATAAAAAATATTTGTTTGACCAACAACTTGTGAATAGATAGGTTAGGGACATAGGAGGAAAAATGATATTGTTCTGTTCAAGTTTTATAGAAGAAAAATTACTCCTATATGAAAAAATAAGTTCTTTCAGATGAAATTACTTTATGCACTTAAAGGTTAATAATGGAAAATATATTACTAAAAATGCAAGCACACACACACACAAATACACAAACACATACAAATCAGCTGAAACGCCAACATTTTTATTGCATATTGCAATACAAGTTGGCATTATGCATTTTATATATGCTGCATTCTAAAGTCTTTTCATTTCTGGACTCTAAAAATCCTTTAAACAATTTAAACAGAGAAAGGAGTCTTAAAGTATGGGCACTTACTTGGACAAATGTGGCATTTACACAACAAAGAGAATTTCAAAATTTCTTATTATTAATTTTCTTAGATTTTCTCTATTTTGTATTGAAAATAAATGTTTCTTTCAATATATTCAGATTACTGATTTCTCTTCTTCAACTCCTTCCAGAAAAATCTGAAAATCAACTCCATTTCTTTATCTAATTAAAAAAAAAAAAACATCACCTAAAAATATTTTTAAAAATAAAAACAAAATAAGATAAAAGAAAACCAAACAAACTGGAATAAGATAAAATAACAAAAAAAAAAAAATCTGAAAAAAAGCACCAAAACCAAGCACAAGAAACACATGGAGATGCTGAGACAAACACATTCACAAATACAGAATAGGACAAAGATGGGCACCAAGTATACAACACACTGTGAGAATTGATGCTCTTTCAGAATAGGTCCATGGGCTCTAAAGGTTGGTGAATGTAGAACTGTTTATTGAGGCTGGGACCATTTATATGGGGCCAGATATTAAGATATGACCACAGAATCTACCTCTGTTATCACATGCATACATTGAGATGATAAATGGGTTCTGTGAAAAGTGAGTTAATATTCCTTTTGTCCATCTTATAGGAATTACACTTATGTAGCTTTGTTTCAGGAGCCATTTTACCTACTTCTGTGTGAACCTATCTGTCAGGCAGAGTCAAGGCAGGAGGGCTGAATGTTCTGTTCATCTTGGAGGAAGCAACTGGAAGGTTTTTGGATGGGAATAAATTTTCAGTTTGTTAACAATTGTCTCAGTTAGATTGTAGCTTTCTTGCCCATGATACTGTAAAAATATATTTTGATGGTTTGTGTATGCTTGGCCTAGAGAGTGTAGCCCTGTTGGAGTAGGTGTGTCACTGTGGGTGGGGCCTATAAGAGAGCCATCCTAGCTTCCTGGAAGCCAATATTATGCTAGCAGCTTTAGGTTAAGATATAGAACCTTCACCTCCTGCTGCACCATGCCTTTCTAGATGCTGTCATGCTCTTCCTCCTGGATGATGCTGGACTGAAGCCGTAAACCTGTAATCCAGCCCCAACTAAAGTTTTCCTTCATAAAATTTGCCTCGGTCATGGTGTCTGTTCACAGCAGTAAAACCATAATAAGACAGAAAGTGGTACCAGGGACTGGGATATTGCTGTGATAGACTTGAACATGCTTTTGTTTGGAAGGATGTGGATTTGGGGACTTTTATGGAAAACATTGGTAGGCTTTAAGTGGGGCCTAATGGGTTATCCTAGAAGGAATGTGGAAGAGTTGCTGCTGTGACTGATTTGAACTGTGCTGACCAGGTCCATGTGACTTCAGTGGAAAATAATTTGAGTATATAGCCTAGAGACTGTTTTTGTGATATTTTGGTGAAGAATGTGGCAAATTTTGTCCTTGTCTGAAGAGTCTGCCTGAGTCTAAGGTGAAGAGACTCACTAATTGCACTAAAAAAGGAAATCCACAAAACCACCCATCATACACTTTGTTCTCTCACTAAGTCTCATGAAGAGCATTTTAGACAAGCATAGCAAGCTGAGAAAGGGAAAATATAAAATATATGGTTCAGAATTAAGGGGGCACCAGGAAGTGAAATAAGGATCAATCCTGTGTTCAAGGATATTAAATTGAACTAAGGGACAAGTGATCTGGGACAAAATCACACCAGCTAAGTTTAGGTACTACAAGCCTTTAATCTCAAGAGATAAACACAAGCATATCTGAGTTCAAAGTCAACCTAGGGCACATTCTAGATGAACAAAAAATTAATTCCAGATGTATTAGGAGACCTTTAATCCCAGTGTTTAGGAGACAGGCATGCAGATCTCTGAGTTTAAAGTCAGTCTACAGAGCAAGTTGAAGGAGAGCCATGCTTAGGCAGTGTACGAGTTGGAAAAGAGAAAAGCTGGTGATTATATAATAGACAAGGGGGGCATTTTCCAGCCCCAGGAGGCAGCAGAACTCAGCAGCTTCACAAAAGTGGCTCTAGCTTAAGAGTCCAGAATAGAAGGGATTACTGGGACAATTGATGTTGGTTAGCTGGAGTTAAGAAATTAATGGCGATTAGAAGGAGACCAGCATCACTGAGGTGAAATCTTCTGGAAAGTATTTTCTGAGAGCAAAAAAAAAAAGCTGCATTTCAGAGATAGCCATGGTTGAATCTTACTACAGCTTTACTTGGTAATGTGTAACAGTCACCCAGGAGGAATGGTTTTGAAGACATTAAGGGATCAAGAAGAACATCTGAGGCTGGGCACACTGAGAGATCCACAAGGCTATTGGTGAAGTTGCAGCTTCAGTTGTAGTTGATGGTGCAGGATTGAAAGGGTCATGCAAAGGATTCGAAGCTTGGCACTATGAAGAGGGCCTATGAGGAGCTATTGTTGAAGCCTAGTGCAGCAGAAGTCCCCAGTGTATTGGAGACGCCATTACAATGGGACGATCACCAAGAACAGCAGTGGCAGTGGAGTGTATCAACCTGAGCTTAGATTGCTACAGAGGGCAGAGCTGGAGAATTGAAACCAGCCCTTAGAAGGAGACTAGAAGATCATGTGTGGGTCCAGACACTGAAACAATAAACTGTAACATTGAAGTTGCCTTGGAGTCCCCAAAATGTTGGAACTGCCAGATCCATGGGTTATCTTCTGAGGAAAGCTGCTGACAGAGAGTGGAGCCAACCCAGGAAAAAGAAATATGTTGCAGTCAAAAAATATGAAAAAGGAGTTGGAGATCTGAAGACATCAGCCATGGAGATGTAGAGTTTAGAGTTTCCCAAGCTGATTGCCTGTCTTACTTTGGGAATTACAGTTAAGTTATTGGATGAACTTTAGAAGAGACTTTTGGACTTTTAAACATTCTTGAGACTGCTATAGACTACGGGGACTTTGGAAGTTGGACTACAGGTATTTTGCATTATGCTATGTTTATATATGGTCCTCATAGACTCAAATGTTTGAAGAAGCCTATGAGGGCTAGGGAGTCGACTGTGATGTTTTGTGCATGCTCAACCCAAAGAGTGACATTATTAGAAAGTGTGGCACTGTTGGAGAAGGGTGTCACCCTGGGTGTGGGCTATAAGACTTTCAGGTGCCTGGAAGCCAGTACCCTGCTAGCACTTTTCAGATAAAGATGTAGAATTCTCAGCTCTGACTGCCCCATGCCTGCCTTGAGGATACTAGGCTGAACCTCTGAAACTGTAAGCCAGCCCCAATTAAATGTTGGTCATGGTGTCTTTCACAGTAGTAAAACTCTAAGACATATATAAAGCCTATGAGAACTAAATTCAGGATTGCTGTGGTATTCACTGGACAGCTCTCTGATTTCTAACCTTTGTCTCAGTCTTCATTTCTATCTTTCCT
>JAJTUV010003791.1:0-41585 GCA_021653895.1 Mastomys natalensis | reverse complement strand
TTACATTTAAAACCCTAGAAACAAGCTCATCAAAGAATTAAAGATTATATTATTATTGAGATCAAAATTAAAGACCCATTCCTTGAGGTGCCTATGGACTGCAAACAGTCTGAGGAGAAAGTCACTTCTGTTTGAGCCTCTCCTTTCTTTTGGTTGGTTACCCATGAATTATACTCACAAAGGGTCTTTTAGTTTTTCTTATGTAACATATAAGTGTACAATGCCATTTTTAATCAACATTTTGTTCATTAAGTGTCCTGTCAGACTTATTAAACTGGTGTTTGATCTGATCAATTCAAGTCATATCTTGTCTCTGGTCCTAGAGTGGTGGTGAGCAAGCAGACTAGATTCCTCCCTATATGATTTTTGTGGCTTAGTGAAGTTTATTTTAAGAATATTAATGCAACTCATGCTACCTTAGAGAGTATGTAGACTGCTAGAAACAGAAACACAAATATAAGCAGGGCATTTAAAAATTATCATGTATGGCTATGTCCATAGGTAAATAAAAGAGACCTCACCAGGGAAAGTGATGGCATGTTCATATCGAGAAGCAGGGAGAAGATACAGCAGGAATTAAATTAATGTCCAGAAAAAGAAGAACAAAATGTTGCAATCTACGAAGCAAAGCAGTGCAGATTCTTAGTCAAAACTCTCAAGGTAAACTTGGAGTGAAGGTTTGGTGCATTATTTTAGAACAAAAGGGAAGCCATTAAAGGTCATAATTTAAAGATCCAACATCATTGAAATAGGAAGAGACACATTCAGGTGTGTGTGCTAAAATGCAGCTATCTGACTATGGACAAGAAAATATATTTGAGGTAACATAATCACTGGGTGATAAGGTCCTTTGAAGGAGAATGAGATACCAGAATAGAAAAGGATTTCAGAATAATACTTTTTTCTGCCTCCTGCAGTCCCCTCAGAAGCATACTATACTTGTGTGTTTGTGCATGTGTGTATATGTCAGTGCATGTATATGTGCACGTGTGGGTGTATGTGTAAAAACTTACATGTCTTCTAAATTGCAGCATATGTTTCTTTAAGATCTTTCTCTTTATCAACCATGAAGCTTCAGCTCTACCAGCCTGTGATAGCTGCCAAACTGTTTGGCATACAGCACATGAGAGTAAAACCTTGCAGACTTATTGGATCACAGAATAGCATGACTATATAGAAGGCTCACTTTTCAGCTTTTAAAAATAGTTTTGTTTCAGATACATTGAGAAACAAATATGTTATAACAAAATATCTGAAAGAGCAACTCTGAAAGAGCAGACAAATAGAACAGATTTCAGACACTCAGCTGAAATTGTTGAATTCTGCCTAATCTCTTGATTTATCATTCAGAAGAAGGGATAGTGCACTGCTACTACATTTTGCTTTCTTGACATACAAGTTGGAAAGCATACATTCTTTCTAGAGGTTTCTAGAGACCATGAGACTTCTTTGACAGTGCCAAAGGAAGTATAGGCAACAGCTAAGAGCTCTGAATATTGCCCTCTGAAGCCAGAGGGATATATTACCAAATTATAGAATCTGCCATGCTGGCCTGCTAGCTTCTAATTATCCATGGTGGTGATGAAGCCTGGAGGGTAAAATGGCCTCATAAAATACAGTAATAAAGGTGTCCTTGGTTGGACCATCATTTTGTAAAGTGCAAGCTGTGATTGATTAGACAATCTAAACCACAGGCCATCTGCAGCCTGCCAAAAGAATGTGTGTAGCTCTAACATTAGGTTCAGGCAACTTTCCAACCTGACCTTTTGCCCAAACAGCTGGAAAAGACATGGGCTTATGGTGCAGCAGCCATACTCCATATGTCCCTCTAGTTAAAGGAAAGCAGACTAATATGTACCCATCTGCTGACTCATCCCTCTGACAGTCAAAGGACTGTCTGCAAATAGAGCCATCTTTATTTGACCTTTTAGGTGTGTTGGACTTCAGCAGTAATTGTGGAAATACCATTTAGGGAAACCTTATTAGAACTCTCCACCTCAGCCCTCAAGAGACTTAGAAGTGGATGAGGACATTTCCATAAATGTTAGGAAAGGGGAGGTAACTGCTAAAATACTAAACTGAGGGGATTTTAACTGGGTATTCATATGTACTGGCTGATCTGCTAGGATGCCCAATGCATGGGAATAACCCCAGCACAGTTTGCAGCCTGTTTCTGTAGCATTAGACATAATCTAACATTCCTTCCCACCACACTTCATTTGATTGCTTTTGTGCATTGTCTTAAGTGATCATTAGTACTATTACACAATATTTAAGGTTTTCTAGGTAGCCACATTTTAGATATACACAAGTAAAAAGAAACATATAAACACAAATAAAACCTTTAAATATAAACAAAGTTATCAAAGACAAATACTAATGAAAAGAAAAAGTTAAAGAGAAGATAGCTATGAATTAAATGAAAAATGTCTCCCTCAAGATCATGTATTTGAATATAATATCATCTCTTTTGGAAGTTGAGGAATCTTTAGTGGGTGGGGTTGAGTTTGAAGAGGAGTATCAGGGAGTTTTCTTGCCTGCGTTTTCCTTCATCTCTCTGTTATCCACTAATAAGTGAGAAAATAGCTTATCCATGCTACTTTCCATTCTTCATTATGGTAAACCATAAGCCAAAAGGAACCTTCTTCTGTTAAGCTAGCTTTTCCTCAGTTATTTGGTCACAGAAATGAGAAAAACAATAAGCACAAGTATATCTTGACACAACAGACAAAGAAACAACCTTGGCTCTGAAGTCACAGCACATAGTTCAACATCACTACTAACCATGAGTCGTTACATAATACAATCCCTTTCTCCAAGATTTAGGTCTCCTTCTGCCATTTACCAAGCCCTTAACATCTGCATCATGCTGAGGATTTATATAAGCATCATCTGAAAGTGTAATATTTTCTGGATATCTCACATTGGACCAGGAGTGACACCAAGTCCTTCCTACTTATGTTCTTTATATCACAACAACTTAAGAAAACAGATGTTTTTCTTGTCAATTCTAGAAACAGGAGAAGTGTATTTGATTCTTGTGGTAAGCTGTAGAACTCCAGCTTAAACCAGACACTGATCCAAGTGAAACATTCAAGAAGTGCAAGCAATAAGTAATAGCATTAGCCTTGGTGGGGCAGTAATCAAAAGAAAGCTTAAAAACAAACAATGAAGACATTTAAAAAAATGTGTGTCACTGTGGTTGTGCATATGCTTGCAGTGTCTGCAGATTCCACAAATATGTGTTATATTCCCTCGACTAAGAGTTGTAGGTAGTTGTGAGCGGTCTAACACAAGTACTGGGAATTGAACCTGATCATCTGCAAGAGCAATACATGCTTTTAATCACTGAACAATCTCTTTAGCTCCCTCTGCTCTACATTTGAAAACACATTTTGATTAATTTGGAAAGAGAAAGTTCACTAAACCAATACAAGCAAAGCAAGAAAATATAACATTGAGGTTGGGATGAGATGCCAGCTGAAGATCTGTGAGAATTTCTCCATGAGTGTCTTTCCAGATGGGATGTGGTTGCCCCCTTTTTCTCCCGCTCAGGTCTCAGTGTAAACTTCTGCAGCAACGTCAGGAGCACTCCTGTAATTTGCCTGATTACATCATTCTTCCTTGTGAGTAACACAGTCATATGAACACATTTGTAAAACTTACCATGGCTTTCAGAAAAGGGAGATGTTGGATAGCTTTGCTTTAGCTCTGTGTCAGCTCCATATTACAGGTTTGTATCTGTTATTTGTAAGTCTCACTGTGAACAGATGGACCGTCAGCTTTACATGTGAATGAACCCAGGAGAAGCAGCCAACATCACAGAGAAGAGAGAAGTGAGGCCTGAAAGAAGTTAAGGAAAGCTATGACTGTGGCACTTGTCTTCATTCTACCTCTTATTTGAGAATTTTGGCTTGGTGTTTTTGGCTTAGCAACATGATGCCTTGGTAGCCTGAATGTGCAATATAGCAAGAAACGACCTTGAACTTTTGGTAGTCTTACATCCCCTTCCCAGTTGACAGAATTGCTGGTCTGCATCATCAGGCTTGGCTTTTTTATGGAGAATTTAAGGTTGGTTTCATACACAAACTAGAGTCTTTTCTTTTAGCAGTAATCTTTTGAAGGACAGTAGACTAACCTCTACACTACTATCTCTATTAACTAAAGAGAAATAAACACATGTTTTATGTTTTGTAATAAAGCACTTGTATCAACCATCTTATTTAGTCCAAAATAAATCAATCCTGGTAGATGGATGTCAAATACCTAAAACATAGGCATCAAAATTATACGAATATGGATTAAAGTAATTGTTCATACTTCAACTCAAAATTGATAGAGCTAACATTATCGCTTCATTCACCATTGGAGACGTCTGCTCTTGGATTTTGCAGTGGTTCTGTTCTTTTTTTCCCAGTGGAAGTGATAACTCATTCTCGGAACTGATTTAAGGAGGAAGTGGGACTGTAGAAGAGTTCACACAATCTCTCCACCATTTAACAAAGTTTAAATGTAAAATTATTTTGTTTTCATTATTAATTATTCCCACATCACTAATGCCAAATGCCATAGAGTATGTCAAGTCAAAGAAGCATTGGTTATTAGATGAAGTAATATTGTTTACATACGGTTAGTAGTTTTTCTAAGCAATATAATAAAACTATATGAGACCCATTGATAACAATGAGAAGTGCTTTCATAAAACAGATTGAGAGCTGAGTACTGTTCTCAAAAGATTTCTCTATGTTAACAGTCTATCTACATGTGACTACTGAACTTGAACCCACTTCCCATTTTACAGGCATTGGTTTTTTATCCACAGTGATCATAATTAAGGGACTCACTGGCAAGAGCTTCTGGCTCTAGATGACCCCACAGTAATTCTGTAATATGAATGAAAATATTCAACACTCATGTGTCTAATGGAATGATAACAGAACTTCTCTATGAGCCTCATAAAGTTCAAACTGGAAAGCATAAACAGAAGAATATCATAAAGTCACTATAAATATAACTAATATAATTTATTTCTCCTTCTTTCCTCCAACATCCTCCTGAATAGCTGTCCATAAAAAAATTTAAAAGCCAAGTAGAATGACATATTCAGCCACTTCAAAGTATCAGAAACTGAATTCTCCTCACGTGATTTTAGACTGTGGTTTGCCTTTCTCGGCAGTACATCACCTGAACTGATTGATTCCCTCGTTTATGTTTCCACCTGCCCTTGTCCATAGTAGTCTCTTGTTTTTAATTCCAGAAGTTGTTAAACATCTCTCCCCAATACAAAGAGGAATTGGAGGAAAAAACAAACCATTCTTCTATCTATCCAGCCATCAACTCATGCCAGCAGTTAATATGCATTTAATGAGCAGATAAGCATGTGTTAGGCACTGAGCTAAATTCTAGAGGCACAAATTTGGAAAATAAAAAGATATAAGGAATAAAAAATACATAGTTGTGCTGCATGATCCTTCTCCTGAAGGATGTTTATATTCCTATCTCCTCCAATGTAAATCTCTCAGTTACGTTGGAGGAGACAGGAATATAAACATCCCTGAGAAGTGGCAAGATGGAATAATGAACATTGGCTGCAACTGGTAGATGCTACTGTCTTAAAGGGAGGAGGCTCCTCATCCACTTCCAAATCACATGTCACTCTAGCATCTGAACTGTGTCTTCATAACTTCCTTGAGACCTGGGACTTCCAGGATGCCTTTGTTCCAGTCTAGTGTTATTTTACAGACCTAAATCTTTTCCTGGGTCCACACCTATTTCTAGGGCACAGCTCATATTGGTAGAGATTCCTGATATCATTCTGCTGCCTGGACTTCAGAATCTGTCTCCTTAGTGACCCATGAGCCATTTTTGGACTTTGTTGCATCCCCTGCATTTTCTGGGTGGCAAATATGCTCCCCACCGAATTGCAAATTACAGCCCCTAAAGCTGAGGGGCCTCTTTCCTCTCTGGTGACTTACATCATACCTTAGCACCTGGTATTCACACACTGTGAAGTGTGAATGATCCATTAGGAATGTGAGAGTGAGATTGGTTAGTCTATAGTGAAAAGGCCCAATTAGGTGTATGCCCAAAGCAAATATAAGACTCTGAAGAGGTGTCTACATTTGTCCTCATTCTCATAATCACAACAGCTGAGTTACTGAGTCAGCTTAGGTGCCAACGAGCAGGTAACTGGATTCAATCTATCAGCACAGGTGCAAAGGTATATCACTCAACTACTAAAAAAGAACAAAACGGTGTAATGTACAGGAAAATTGGTGGAATTGAAGGACATTACAAAGTGAAATAAGCCAGGCATAAAGTCAAGAATCAATACTTTACTTCATTTGGAGAAGTAGAGTAAAACAAGAAATGATACCAATCTAAAAACAGAAAAGAGACAAAAAAGAAAGCTAAAACTGTAGAGAGGGGTGAGGAGGGTCAGAGAGGATATTAGGCAGGGTGGATTCGAACAAACCTGACTCATGTGTGTACATAGCATAGACATATTATTTTGCATAATTTACATTGTTAGTAAAAAGGTCTGTTCTTTATAAAGAAGGTAAATGAAACACTTATCTTTAGTTGGGAGTCTTCTTAGGAATATATTTCTACCCTATTGGTAGCAGATTAATAATTCCTGAGCATTTGATTTATCCCTGATATTGGTAGACACTAGAAACAAAAAGTGATATCCTCTTAAACTGAGCACAGGAGAGATCAGAGAGGAATAGTTATTCTGGGTGCTTGAGGTTTAGGAAAATGCTAATTGAAGGTACCTTGATATTTGAAGGTTATAACATTAAATAGTTTTCAAAAATTGTGCAAGTTCTTTTACAATACTAATTGTCTCTTTGATTTACAGTAGCCTCAGAAAGACATACATTAAGCATAATTGTGTATATTAAAATCATTTTAACACGTATAATTAGAACTGAAAACAAGAGTATCTATGACATTCCATGAATGATGTCACATCTGAAAGCAAAATAGTAAAAACAAGAGTTTCTGACATTAGTAACTCATCATATAGAAAGAAAGCACAGCATAAAATATCTAAGTGGAACTTTTATAATATATATACCTCATTCATAGCAGTCACCTTTACATGTGAAAGAAGAAGGACTACAAATTCCTACAATTTAACCTGAAAACTGACCTCTACATTGTATACCCGTGAATTACAATGGTAGAAGACTCCCTCCTATGTAAAATACTGGAATGGGAATACTCTGGACATAGTGCAAGCAAGGTTTGCTCAAATCCTCACATGCTTACTGCAATAAGAAAATGCTGTGGTTATGTAACGCTGACTGCCATGATCAGAAAAGTGTCCAGCTCTTACATACATAGTAATGTAATGATTCTTTCAACAGCCTTACAAACTTGTTTGTTGTTCGTTTGTTTAATGTGGTGTCACATAGTCCATGCTGGTCTCAATCTTGCATAGTTGCTGAAGATAACCTTGAATTTACTATCCTCCTGTCTCCACTTTCTGCATGCTGGCTTTCAGGTATACAGTGCCTGGTTTTTTCTGGTCCTAGATTGAGCCCAGGACTCTCTGCATGCTATGCAAGTATTCCATCAGCACAACTCCAGGCCCTGCAGTTGCTGGATTTTATTGTGTACCTTTTCTGATGAAGAAAATGAGCCTCGGGGACAATGCTTAGCCTCCAAGATTAAATCCCAGGTGTAGCAAACTGAATGCTGATCAGGCCTCTCAGTGCAATGTCCCATGTCTCTCGTGCCCTCATCTTCCTTCTGAAATATCTTTATTTATTTGTTCTCAGTTTTGTTTTCGGAATTTGTTTGAGATTGAAATTTCTCTGTGCCGTTTGCATTCACATTTATTGTTTTTTTTTTCCCAAGACAGACTCTGTTGGGAATATTAATGACAATACAATCTCTACTCCAGAGAACTTTAATCTTTTAAACTATCCTCTGATTGTAAAATATGGTCTAGTTAGCTCACACCTGTTACAAACCCTGCCTTTTATTTAATAATCACACTAACAGAGAGTGTCTACCTATGTCAGGTTCTTGGCTTTCCTCTCAGGGGAGAATTACTACCCAACTGGTAGTAATTTAAGCAAGTTTTAAGCAAGCATTAAGTGAATGCAAATCTTGAAACCTGAAGGAGGTGTCACCCAAGCTTAAAAATTTAGGAGGGGTCATAAAGGGCTATGAAAAGAGGGCACCTGGATAGACTGAAGAAAGGAAGCTAGAAACGAGGGTGTGAATTTTAAAGAACTTTGAGAGGAAAAGATAGCCGTGATCCTTGTGGAACTTAAAGAGACCACATATAGATTAATGTTGTTTTTCTAAGCTCATTTTCCAAAGATTTAAGGATTCAGTTAAAAAACACTGGGTTTAATATTAAACAGATACTGTTTTAAAACCATCACCTTCAGAAATAAGACTGCTTTATGCATAAAGGGGAAGCAGCAGCATCATATGAGGAAGAATGAATAGCATACAGCCAGTACTAACAATGGGAAACATTTTTCAAGCTGTTTTTATAGGGAAACAGGGTAGACCTGTCCATCACAATCCAACTGAATACTGATATTATACATGCTTTCAGTCCGTGAAATAGTATAGAAGAATCCAGATGGTGATCTGCAAAAGAGGATGTGCACCAGTGCTGCTTATTGAATAAGCAGCAATTCTCCTGTGATCAGGCCAGACACCTCTACATACAACACACACAGGAGGCAGCGGCTCACATCCACCTCTGCTCTGCTTTCTAAGAAGTGTAATGGCCTCAGCTTCCTTCCTGTCTGTGCAATAGCAGAACGAGCATTAAGTTTATTACATTGTGCAGCCAGCACTTCATTTCCCTGGACTCTTTCTCTTGGTATATCTTTCACTGTTTCTCATTTGTCAGTCTTTTCCCAGTGCAGCTTAGGAGATCTTAGAGAGAGATGCTGAATCAATATTTGAGCTTTATGTGGATCCTGAAGAAGCCTGACTACACAGCAGTGAGCTGCACTGGCCGGAAGCTGCTGTGGAAAGCCTTGTGCAAGTGGGTTAGTTCTTGACTGAAGAATATGACTAAGCTGCAAAACAAACTTAGCTGCGTTATCTAGAGCTCAGAAGGGTCCTTGGGATTTGGCTTTCAGAGTTTGAGAAACAAAATCACTACCCATAAAGACCTAGGGTTGCCTGTTCCCTCACCACAGAGGAGTAAGAAGGCCTAACATCTGTCTAGTCTTATTCTGTTATAGGACCATAAGCAAACCATTGATTTCTGGTTTCTGGTTTCTTTTAAACACTTGGCTGACTGGTTCTCCAAAGTTACTTCTAGTACGTGCTATTTAGAAGACTACAATGGTCCTCTCACATATTGTAATTGCAGGATATTCATATACTTGACCATCTAATCATTTAGTAAAAATAAATGTTATGCTTACAAATACTCATGCTGACAGTAGAGAAAAAAAAACCCTAAGATAGACTATCTCTTGGTCTGCAGACCTCATAAGGTCTTTAATTCTCTTCCCAACAGCATGATCAGAAAAATGCAAAATGATTCCCGTGACAATAGATCTCTCTCAACTACTCAATCTTAGAATCTACAAAATGTGAAATAATACATATTTCACAGAGAGTATTGTTCAAGTTTAAAAGAGGAAAACATTAGGAGGGGATTGATGGCATGAAACTAAATGGTTTAATTCATGCAAAGGTACTTAACATAGTGCCTGGTAAGTATGCATTCAAATCTTGAAGAGTAGGGACTGCTGCTTTCATGATATAGGGTTACTTTAAATGAAGTAGTCTTTGTGAAGTTTGCATTGCACACTAGTATGTACTTGCAGCATGAATCTGGTTTGGTGGGGAGTTTACATTAATTGGTGTTGGGTTGTCTGAACACTTCCAGACAATGTATCCATAACATATAGCATCCAAATGATAGCTCCAAGAGCCTATACTCATATAGGGAGTGAGAATAAACAGAAAGCCAGAATGAGTTATTGTGATGGCTCATCTCCACTGTCAACCTGCATGAATTTGAATCACCCATGAGACATGTTGCTAAGTATGTCTGTGAGGGCTTTCCTGAAGAAAATGAACTGCTGAAGAATGACTCATTCTAAATATAGCTGCTACCATCTTATGAAGAAGAGTGCATGACTGAAAAAATAAAAGTACAAAAGGAGAAAACTAGCTGAGTGTCAGATTCCCTGCTCTCTACTTTCTGGCATGCCCTGGTAGGAAAAATTCCAGCTTCATTCTCCTGTGTGTTCTGTCATACTTTCTCTGCAACAAATGATAGCAACCTCTCCAATGATAAATGAAATTTAATTCTTTTCCATGAGTTACCTATCTTCATACTTATTTAGTCACAATGATAAGAAAACAGGTAGTACAATTCCCACAGAAATTTTTAAGGTTTTTCTTTTTTTTTTTTAATATATATAAATCTGCTCTCCCAGGTGGACCTTCATACTCCTGCCACCGCTCCACCCTCTTTCATCAGACTGGAGGCTCTATAACCATAGAAGTTATATTCTTTCCCTCTACCTATCTTTCCTATCCACTGAGTCCTCTGGGACACACCATCTACTCTGAGCAATTTGGTATATTCTGTGGATCCCCATTCTTCTGAAACCTCTCTGCCTACCTCCTGTGGGGCAGTGGTCTGTGAGAGGCAACTGGGTACCCGGGTCTAGTGCAGGCCTCAAATGCTGGAGACCCTAAAAGGATGGTAGGTGTCCGGCTCTTGCTCTTGGAAACCCTGGTTCCTTTTACTTACTTTCAGCCATCCACAGCCCCTCCTAAAGAAAGGCTTGTGGCCTTCAGTCATGCACAGGTAGAGGGTGTGACTACAGGCTGCAGAGCCTCAAGATATCTCCATATTAATGAGATACCTAAAGGCCAGAGGGCATAGCCAATTAAGCATTCCTTCCCAATACTCAACCTCATGTGGGAAAACAAGAAAATTCAGGATAGTTAAAACAATCCCAAACAATAATTTCATGATGTATTACAATCCTGACCACAGTTGTACTTCAAAGCAATTGTAGTAAAAACAGTGTTGGTATAGGAACAAGCAGGTTGATCAATGGAATCAAAGATCCAGAGATAAACACATACACTTGTGGACTCTTGATTTTTGACAAGTAAGGCAAAACCATACAATGGCAAAAAGAAAACATCTTTAACAAATGGTGCTGATGTAACTTTATGTATGATGTAGAAGAACGCAAATAGATCCATATTTATCAACCAGTACAAAACTCAAGTCCAAGTGGATCAAAGACCTCAATGTAAAACTAGATAAATTAAATGTAATACAACAAAAACTGCAAAATAGCCTTGAACTCATTGGTACAAGAGACAACTTCCTAAATACTAATGGCTCAGGCTATAAGATCACCAATTGATAAATAGGACTCCATGAGCCTGAGAAGCATCTGTAAAGGACATGGGCAATAGGACAAATCAGAAACCTACAGATTAGGAAAGGATCTTCACCAAACCTACATGTGATGGAGGTCTAATATCCAAAATCTGTAAAGAAATCAAAAAGGTAGACACCTACAACCTAAATAACCTAATTAAAATATAAGATGCAGAGCTAAACAGAAAATTCCCAACAGAAGAATGTTGAATAGCTGAGAAGCTCTTAAAGAAATTTTCAAAGTCATTAGTCATCAGAGAAAGACAAATCAAAGCAACTCTGAGATTCGATCTTACACTGGTAAAAACCTCATGTGATAGCACATTCTGGTGAGGATGTAGAGCAAAGCAAAATTTCTCCATTGCTGGTGGAAGTGTGAACTTGTACAACCACTTTGGAAATCAATTTGGTAGCTTCTCAGAAAACTGGGAATAGTCCTACTCTAAACCCAGCTATACTACTCCTGGGCATATACCCAAAATATGCCTCAATATACTACAGGCACATTTGATCAACTGTGTTAATAGGAGATTTATTAATAATAGCCATAAACTGGAAACAATCTAGATGTCCTTCAACTGAAGAATGGATAAAGAAAATGTGGTACATCTACACAATGGAATACTATTCAGCTATTAAAAAAAGACTTCATGAGTTTTGTAGGCAAATGGATAGATTGAGAATAACATAATGTTACCAAGTAGGGAACCAGACGATTAGGACATCCACAGTCTGTACTCACTTATAAGTGTATATTAGCCATAAAATACAAGATACCCACATTACACTTCACAGATCCAAAGAATCTAAGCAAAAGGAAAGCACAAGAGAAGATTCTTGAATCCCTTTTTCTTTTAAGGGGAAGACAATAGTTTTCGGAGGGAGAAAAAGAGAGGGATGGAACTGGGATTGGAGGTGTCAGGATCAGGTGTGAGGATGACTAGAGAAAAGGCCACATGACCACAAGAAAAAATGGAAATCTGCAACTTGTGGGGGTTGGGGAGGGAGTCATCTTAAGGAAGTGCCAGAGACCTGGGAAAGGGGAGGAGCAGAAGAATCAATAGCAGTGACCCTAGTGGAGAATTAATATTGGGGTTATGGAACCTTAATTGGCTACCTCTCATGTAGCCAGACAGGAACCTCAGTGGAAAGATAGGGACCCCAAACTATTCACAAAATTTTCAACCCAAAATTATCCTGTCTATAAGAATGCAGGAACAGAGATGGAACAGAAAATGAGGGAATAACCAAGCAATAACCAGCCCAACTAGAGACCCATTCTATGTGTAAGCACCAATCCCTGACATTATTAATGATACTCTGTTATGCTTGCAGACAGGAGTCTATATGGTCTGTCCTCTGTGAGGCTCTATGTAGCACCTAGTTCAGAGGGATGCAGAGAGCCACAGCCAAATAGTGGTTGGAGCTTGGAGATGGTTATGAAAGAGTTGGGGGAAGAATCAAGGCCCCAAAGGGATAATAACCCACAGGAAGACCAACAAAGTTATCTATCCTGGACTCTCTGGGCTCTCAGAGACTGAAACATCAACCAAAGAACATACATAGGCTGGACCTAGTATTATCCCTCCCTCCACCCTGCACTTATGTAGCAGACATGCAGCTCTGTTTCCATGTGGGTCCCAAACAATGAAGCAGGAACTAATAACTGAAGAAGGGACTATCCTAAAAGCTGTTGCTTGTCTGTGGATTATATTCTAGCTGAGTTACCTTGGTTACTCTCATTGAGAGAGAATTCACCTAGCCCCATGAAGACTTGACGTATCAGGGTGGAGGAATACGCGGGAGGCCTCCAGAATCCCAGGAGGGGGGCAGTGATCAGAACATTGATTGAATAAATAAAGATGAAAAATAAAGACTTCAGAATTAAGCAACTAAGCACTTCTGTTGACTTATATTCAAAATTCCTACTCAGCTGTTTCTCTCTGTGTGTCTCTCTCTGTCTCTCTGTCTCTGTCTCTGTCTCTGTTCTCTCTCTCTCTCTCTCTCTCTCTCTCTCTCTCTCACACACACACACACACACACACACACACACATCCATGTAGTGCATATACACATAATATTCATTGTAGCAGTTAGGGAATATTTCTCTAACACCAATGGGCTGACTCTCCAACCTTCAGAATATTCGCTTTCTTTCCATATTTAAAGACCTTTTATGATTTACTCATCAAAGTTGAATCTTCAGACAGGACTGACTGTCTCATCATATGCTGAGCACTTAGTGATCCTCTGGTGTTTGCCACACTATAAATACTTGGAAACAAATGGCTGTCCAACTGTTCAACTGAAATTGCTTGAAGGTAAAGCTCTAAAATACAACTTACAATCCCATCTCCGCAGACTTCTGTGGATAGTAAGCTCACTTCTCTGCCTCTTTCCTGCTCTTCCTATAATTGTATTATCTTTACATATCTGTACATTTTTCCAGCCATTGGAGGCACTTATCCATCTATTTTTATTCAATTTATCTCTCCATGGTCTGTGTGTGGATCTCAGCCAAGAAGGCTTATGTTCATAAATACTACTGCATGGTGTTACTATTCAAACACCTTTCAACATTTTAATGGAAACTGTTTCTCAAGCTTGCTTCATAAGCTGCTTAACTGGCTCACAGTCAAATGAGGTTGGGATATATCCATCAATAACAGTTCATACTTCATGAAAATATAGATTAAAACACATCAAAGTAGAAACAACTTTGTATGTCGCATCGCGTTGGCCAGCAATTAAGACACGACAGGTGGGATCCTTCTCAGTCAGCTTTATTCCAGGAAGACTCTTGACTTATGGATGGGGACTGGGATGGGGACAGGGAACCCCGCAGCAGAAATGCGCTGCTTATATATCTTCCCAAGGCAGGCTGGGTGACGCGTTCTCTCAGGATAGGTTAGACTGCCAATACCTCATTTGCATAAGCCACTCGGGGGAGCGCCCATGCCAAAGGACTTGTTTACCAGTTTAGCTGAGCTGGCCACACTGGAAGCCAGCTGCTTACATTGTCAGGTGCTAGTCATAAGACTTTGCAACTGTCCCAGGTGCTATCTTAAACATGGCTGCCTACACTTGTACACTTAATAGAATTTAATGCACCTCAAAAAACAGAATATTTTTAAAGGCAGACACATTCAGAAAGATTTTTTATGATAATAAAATGCCCTCAGGTGTTTTACCATTGGAACACTGGATCACCCTATGCCCTTGTATCTCAGGAGACCTTTACTGGAATGCAAGGTCAGTCTTTGGCTTTTTTCCATGAAGAAGAAAGCTATTGTGATGCAGAATTCTACTATGACTTTGTGGCCCTCCTTTCATTAATTTACTTACCAGCTTTATTTCTGTGTTTTCCAATGGGTGATAGCATTTAAAGAAAGAGAGGAAAACTCACAGAAATATAGAGTCTGAAGGAGACCTTGGATCTTGAACACATCATACCTTAATTGTGAGGTCATGGTAATGAGAGGAACAGAAAGGCAGATGTGGGGTGGGAAAAGAGAGGTTTTGTGCTCTTCAACCTAGTCATTCTCTCACCTCATTGTCAAGTGAGACTGTTGCAGGCCTCCTTCAATCTGGATAAACTGACATGCTGAATCTCTATTAGCTGAGGCTGCCTGTTATGATTATGGTTTAAGAGTGAAACTGGCTATTCTTCACAGCACACAGCAGAAAAAACATTTGTTAAAGCCAGAACTCTCTTAGCCCTAGCCACACTCCAGTCAGGCTATCAATTAAACCTCTGTTTAACTTAGAGTTGCCAAGCATAAACCACTTCCCTGTAGACCAGGGTTGAAGAGACAATGTCCCTGAGCTGGACTGCAGCTCAGACCCAATGATGTCTGAACTATGGATGGAGCAGAGTGATAAATGCAGGTTTCTCAAGCCACTCGCTGGATATTCCAGAAAGATAATAGGACCTCTCAATTCCTTGTCTCCATGCATAATTTTGAAACCCTTAATGATAGGCTATTTGGGAGTGTTTGTGGATACAGGAGCTTCTTCAATTTCTCCTGAGGCTAGAAAGGAATGCAACCACAGGGTTTTAGAAGACTCTCAGACTATGCTAGATGTAAGTAGCCACCCACACAACCAAAAAGAGTGATCAGAAAAGACAGTTGAAGTATTCTTAATGGACTTCCTATATTTCCACTCATTCATAGGGAATCACAGCATGGGAGTCCTATATATTTCCATGAGTGAGCAATTGGTGAAGCTTTTGGTTATCACTTTGCTGTTCCTTGGTTGTTTTTTGTTGTGGATTTTGTTTTAATTTGCTGTTGCTTTGTTTCATTTAGGTGCACTCCTGTGATATGTGAATACACACACATGTATAAATATAAACTTTTATTAACATGTGTTTCTGAATCAGTGAGCCCTCCATATATTTTTGAGGATTAAGTTTATATCACTATATGATCTGATTTAATGGCTGCAGCCCAAGTCTGAGATGAGAACAGTCAACATTTATTCTTCATCAGCAAAGGTTGCCACTACTCAATCACTTGTGCTGTTGAAAACATCAGCACATACAGAAGGCATGTGAGCACTTTAATTTCTAGTTTTTTTTTTTGTTTGTTTTATTTACACTTGGCTCTATATAATGTGAAAGACCTAGTTTCTATAGAGAGAGAGTGACAGTTTGTTTGGATTTCTCTCATAAAATACCACAAAAGGCAACGGGTACCTCTTCACCATAAGGAAGATAGTAATTCCAAAAATAAAGACCTGGTAACTGCAGAACTAGCCTTCACTTATGCCTACACACACACACACACACACACACACACACACACACCACCCCTCCAGGGTCTTCCAAACATATATACACACTGTCCATGCTGGGTCCTCAAAGGACCTCTGTGTGTGAACCAAAGGAATGTCTTCTGCTTCTCAAGCCTCCACCATAATGTCACCATTGCACACAACCACCCTTAATGACTTTGCAAATGCCGTTCATTCTGATGCACAGGACGACTAAGACTCAACAAAGGAATTCTGAAGTAACACTGTGTCGCCCCTTCCAGAGGACCTATCAGGGGCAATCAGTAGATGGCAAGCCACATAGTAAGAGCCTGCCTGGAATAAAACTGAGGAAAGAAAAGAAAAGAAAGAAAGAAAGAAAGAAAGAAAGAAAGGAAGGAAGGAAGGAAGGAAGGAAGGAAGGAAGGAAGGAAGGAGGAAAGGAGAAAGGAAGAAAGAAGAAAGAAGAAAGAAAGAAAAAGGAAGGGAGGGAGGGAGAAGAGAAGAGAAGAGAAAGAAGAGAAGAGAAGAGAAGAGAAGAGAAGAGAAGAGAAGAAGAGAAGAGAAGAGAAGAGAAGAAGAAAGAAAAGAAGGAAGGAAGGAAGGAAGGAAGGAAGGAAGGAAGGAAGGAAGGAAGGAAGGAAGGAAGGAAGGAAAAAGGAAGGAAGGAAGGAAGGAAGAAAGAGTGAGCAGCCAAGAACTGGAGAAATAGCACACAGTATGTAAAATGCAAGCATGAAGATTGGAGATTAATTCTCTAGCACCCATAATGTTCTGTAAGTAGGTGGGTAGCAGCTTCCATGTTCCCAGTGTTCAGCAGGAAGTGTCAGGGGATCCCCCAGAGCCTGCTCACTTTACTACCTAACAGAAGAACCTGCTCTGGGTTGAAGTGAGAGACTCTGCCTCACCACACATAATGTTTGAAAGAGAAAGAAAACAGATGCTAACCTTTGGCCTCTACTCACAATATCAACATGTGTGAATGTGTGAATGTGTATTCACACACATGCAAATGTACATACACATATGTACGGACAGTACACACATATGCAAAAATTCCTTGGAAAGTGTCATTACAATATCGCCATGGAGACTTAATTTCACTCGAGAACACTGGCACACATCTCTGCACTGAGACACATATCAGCTTATTTAAGTCAATCTGTTTCTGTGGTATTTACAGTCATGGTCACTGCCTATTTGCTTATAAACAAAAGTAAGCAAACAACAACATGCTTAAGTCATAACTCGGTTTATATTTGTCAAGTGTTTTTAGTGAACTTTTGCAAAGCGTTCATGTTACTAGAAGAGTAACAGAAAAGTGGCTCTTCTCTTTCCATGCTAAAGCTGCCCTCACCTTCACAAGCCATTGTTACCTGTTGGCATTTTTCAGGCCAAATTCACTGGTGATGAAAATTTTCAAAAATTCACCTCTTGACTAAATTTCTCCTAGATACTCAAAGTTACATGGGTGAGATTCTTAACATCACTGTCGACTTGGATAGCCTCATGAAAATATCCTCATGCTATGCTGTCTCAATCTTAGTAAAATCAATTATTATTAATAAAATAAAAAACAAACAAACTCATGATTACTAAGTTACAGGAAATTTCCCAAGTGGTTGTACTTATCCCGATTAATTCCAACTGGAGGTCAACTTGTAGAAGAATGCAAATTGATCCATACTTATCTCCTTGTACAAAGCTCAATTCCAAGTGGATCAAGGACCTCCACATAAAACCAGCTACACTGAAACTAATAGAAGAGAAAATAGGGAAAAGCCTTGATCACATGGGCACAGGGGAAAAGTTCCTTAACAGAACACCAATGGCGTATGTTCTAAAATCAAGAATTGACAAATGGGATCTCATAAAACTGCAAAGCTTCTGTAAAGCAAAGGATACGGTCAACAGGACAAAGCAGGAACCAACAGATTGGGAAAAGATCTTCACCAACCTTACATCTGATAGAGGGCTAATATCCAAGGTATACAAAGAACTGAAGAAACTAGATTCCAGACCATCAAATAACCCTATTAAAAAATGGGGTAGAGAGTTGAACAAAGAACTCTCAACTGAGGAAACTTGAATGATTGAGAAACATCTAAAGAAGTGTTTAGCATCCCTAGTCATCAGGGAAATGCAAATGAAAACAACACTGAGATTCCACCTCACACCAGTCAGATTGGCTAAGATCCAAATTCCTACACAGTTTTAATAGAAACACACTATTATCATTTCCATTTAGAGACTGAGAGAAAGTCTGGCACTTTTGAATGGTAAAGCCCATAATGCCAGCGTGTGGGATATTGAGGCAGGAAGATCACAGTTCAAAACTAACCTAGGATACATAGAAAGTCCCTATTCCAACATAATAAAAGGATAAATGATTTTTAAAAACCTACCTCACATTCTGTTTATGAACAAAGTTTTTGAATGCTAATTTTCTTGATGCTTCAAATCTGTCTATTTCTGGTGTTCCAGTGGGTCAGTCCACATTCTTCTTGAGTTAGGAACCTTGACATTGATTCACAATGCTCTAGCTGTGTTTACTCAAAACTCTGACTCTGTGAAAGCAGTACAACACAAACTCCAGGCTAATGATCTAGTAGCCTGTTTTTATACACATAGATGTCTAAATGATTTGAGTGTGTGTGTGTGTGTTTGTGCGTATGTGTTTAAAGGAATAGCAAATGGGATAATGAATATAAATATATGAAGAGTTATCAGATTGGTTTACATATTATGGTCTGATTTGCTATATTACACTGGAGAGGCTAAGAATCTAATAGTTCTTCATTTAGAAGGCTGCATGTCTCAGCAATACCAAACTGGTACCAAAGGCCTAAAGAATTCCTGGATAGTTGCTAGTCTTCATTCTATATTAGAATCCAGAATTAATTCTACAGCAACATAGTGAAAAAGAATAAAGGCAATCAGGCAAAAAGCAAACTTATCTTTTTTCACTCCACATTTAAGCTGGGTCTTTCTGCTTAAAAGAACTTCTCACAGGCATCCTCAGTAGATTCTGATTTAGTAGATTCTGGATGCAGTCAAGCAGACAACAAAGATTAGGCATCACAATACATACATATATTCATTTGTATATATGAATATATATGTATATGTTTGTACATATAAACATTTGTTTTCTGTATGTATATGTGACTATATGTGCATATATATGTGTATGTTTGTATATGTTTGAATGAGTATAGGTTGGTTTGTGTCTATATAGATGAATATATATGTATTTGCGTATATGTATTTATATATGTTTTATGTGTGTATGTGTATAGTTGAATGTGTCTATATGTGCATGTGTGTATAGTCTATACATGTAAATATACATATGTATATATGTAGATTATGTTTTTATGTGTATGCGTATCTATGTAGATATGCATATGTATGTATATATGTGTATGTGCACTTGTATTATATATATATGTATATATGTCCATATGATGAATGTGTGTGGGTAGATATAATATATATATATATATATATATATATATATATATATGTTTGTTGCTGTAGTAGATCTTCTGGTCATATGGCCATTATGTGCATATTTTTATTATTCATATCACTTGTATATCTGTAGAAGAGACATTGTTAGACATCCTATTTGAATACAATTAGTAGAAGTATAGTTATTATAATATATATGTCTCTAAGCCATACTCTGTTTGGTATAAGTCAATGCTAATATTCAGACTGACACTTCTTTTGGTTTATGGTGTCTTTTGTAGGTTTTTTGAGGTCTATGTATTAGGGAGGGTAAGAGAACTAAAGGGGAAAGACTGTAAATCCAGCTGGTTATAAATATTCACATAACCTAAAACTGGTATGCTAAAGATCTCCCAGGCATCTCAGCATTTATGAGAATCCATCAAGTGCATTCATTGGCCCATGGAGACAGTTATCCTCATTAAGTCAAGTTATAGATCAAAGAAAGCATATAAAGAATTTAACCTCTACTGCCATTGGAGAAACTGAGACCTCACTGGAGTGACAAGTTAACACAGTATATGTTTCCCACCCTGACTGTAAAACTGGCCTGGGATATACTCAGTTTGTCTGCCTGGGGACAAACATGTTCAGCAAGATGGACAAGAGATATCTGTCTATCAGAACCTGTTAACCATGTTTCTTGATCTATTAACATTTTGATTTATGACACTGGAAGTATCTCCTAAACACTCAGATAAACTGTTTAGTGGGCTCTCCAAAGATTACAAACAGATCTGAATAGCAGCAAACATTAAGAAGATACAATGGATGAAGAAAGATGTTTGCTTCTTGTTTTTGCAAACAATAATAAAACCAAAAGTGCCATGGAATATTTTACTATTTATTCTAATTTCATGCATTTTTCTGGTATACACTTAACCTTTTCCTTTGCACTAAATGTTTTGTGTTAACTAACTATGAAAGTTTCATCAAGATGAAATGTTCATCTAAAAGTTATTCCATTTAATAAGTAACAGAAGCCTTATCCATAATTTCTAAAGTACATACTTCCAAGAGAAAAGCCGTATCTTCCTGACATTCTCTAGTTACAAAAAGTATCTCATTATATTTCTTTTCTTATTATTTTTTCTGTTACTTCATCCCATCTGTTTCTTTTCATTCCTTCATCATGGCCTAATAAGCAAAAGCTATGTGCCCAGTAGCATTCCATAAAGTTAGGGAATTAAAAACAAATCTCCTGTTTACATAAATTTGTATTCCTATCATAAATATATAGGTATAGTATATCATCCAAGTTGCTACAGTAAAGAATGAGTAGTAAAGGATGCAAGGTAAAATAAGTTCATGGACGACTTCTTTCAGCTCTGAAGCTCTTCTCTGTGATCTCCCAGTGGGGAATGAAGGAAGAGAAGAAAATGGAATCAAAGGTCTTTCTTGTCAGCCATCTCTGCGAGGTCACTGGGTAGGGAGTGGGCCTCAGCAATGGGCACTGGTCAGTTCTTCTGAATTCTAGTTCCCAGTATCCTGACTTTAAGGGGAGTAAAGTACTATTTTATATGGTGTTGTCTGGGATGACATCTCTGTGGCCCTGGCATTTTTCTTTTCATCTGATTCAGAGCAATACTAGTAGAAAACAAGATGATCACAGAATTTTGGTAATCCACATCTCTCTGATGACTATATGACATGGCTGAAAAATGACTTGAAACTTATACCTCTTGTTTCATTGGGATTCCTTAACTACAGTCATCACGGAGGAACAAGTAGAGAAACAAAGACAATAAAGCTAATTGAGGAAAGGAGTTTAGAAACTATAAGGTGAAGCTAAGATGGATTGGAAGTACAGGAAAGGGAAGGAGTACAGAAGACCATTGGTAAGCATGAGACCCAGGGAAAATCTGCAGTTCTTTAAGCCATAGAGATTCATGTATCAGGTGGCTTACATGCTCTCCTTGGACAGCTATCCTTTGGTTACTAAAACATGAAGCTATTTTCTTAATTTCAATTTTCCAAGAAATGTTACTTGAAACTATAAAAATAATTTAAGCATTTGGGAGTTAAATGTATTCTTTTAATTCCTTTTTCATTAGTTTCCCTTTTTACTTAATTTTTTATGGCTGGAAGAATTTAATTAATTCAACATGGTTGCTTTAGAGAGATATTTTCCAGGTCCTTCTAGACATGCTGTAGACATTTATTCAAAATAAGCCTAGGGAATGAACCACTCCAGTAAATAATTTATTTTATTTGATGTAAATTCATTTAATTTTTTGTTTACTTTCATAAAACCTGAGCATTAATGCTCCTCACTAGTGTGAAATATTTGTAGCAACTGATATTTCTGAATATCAGTTTATGTAGCTTTATTACTCTAAAGTTCTGTTTAAACAGACATAGATTGGATTTCTGTCTCACAGTACAACCTGGAAAGGGTGTTCAGTTAGCACCATGTGAAAGCTTTGCACATATTACCCAGAATGAAGTAAATTGAACTTTCTCAGGTGAAAAGAAAATATATTTTTCATATTACTGTTATCAGAAGGTAGCCTTTTGGGGAGTCCTTTCCTTCAAAATGAGGCCTCATTCATTTGTCTCATCATCTCTGGTTTATTTGAAATTTTAAAATATATGTTTTGCAGCATGTTGATATAGCGAGAACTCTTTATTTTTCTTAAATAACTACTTTGGAAGAACGAACTTGCAATTTTCAAACCAATACTTATTATTGTAGAGCATAGCTTGCAGATTGAAGGCTTGCCGCTCACTTTAGTTTTGTGAGCAAGAACTTTACCTCCCCAAATATTCGTGCATGGTCTGCTAGTTGTGGACTCTGCTGAGGATTGACTGAAAATTAAATGATTTGTGCCTTCTTTTAAAGCTCAGATTCCTATAAATTAAAGCAAAAATAGAAATTGTATTTTTAGAGTAAACAAGAGTTTAAGAAATACATAGCAACAAAAACACCCTTTGCCACATTTCACAATAAATAAAATACTGCTAGCAAATGTGCCTGTGTTTATTTGGGCAATTTATACCTAATTTTAGAGTTTTCTTATAAGTAAATAGTCAGAAAAAATGTAAATCTGCTTAGCTAATATTTCACATCTGGAAGAAGCCTCAAAACCTATTTGTATACATTCCTTTATTGACACGAATGCACAAAACATAAATTGAGAAGTGAGTTAGCCAAGAATGGATTCAAAATGGCAGGATAAAACCCAGCAGTTTTGTTCTGCCCTCCTTGGAGTGATTATTTGAAACTACAGAGATATGAACAGCAGCTGTCAGTTAGCAGAAATATTAGAAATCAGCAATGGTCAGTGATGTAGAAGTCAGACTAGCTGTTGCACAAGGCATCTTAAAACCTTGACTATACTCCACAGTTGCAGCCATCTCCTGCATGGAGTCTGCCTATTCTAGAATATTAACAAACAAATGATTGTATAGTGTGCTATCTAGAGACCTTCCGTGCACAGCTGGTTGTCATGCTACTATGTACTTCTCCCGTCAGATTGAAAACATCCCCACTCTATGAAGGGAGAGAGACTCCTAAGACTCAGGAGATAAACAAAACCTATATGGTTCAAGAAGATCCTAAACCAACAGGATTCACAGGACATCATCCACGCTATAGAGGCAGTAACAACTACTGTCAGAACTTAAAGGATACAATTGTTGTGTCATCACCTATGCTGGGATGGCCTTAAACAATAATGTACTACTTGAGTCACCTAATTTCTGTAAGTAAGTTCAGTACACTCATTGGTCTATCAAGGCAAACTTTTGAAGAATTATTTATTTGCTTCTGCTCTTGGTTACTTATCTGAGATGCACAAACATTTGCTCATATCCCTTTCAGAAAATTCCCATAACACATGATCACAGCAGAAGATTACCTTTTCATATGAACCTGTGAGAGTTGAATCCTCCAACTCACCATCATCTACAGCAATCAACACTTCTTGTCCTTGAGTATAGAGAGAACAATTCACCCAATTCAAATAGAACCACACTTTGATTTCACAAAGGAACCACCTGCTCACTAAATTATGCACCTTCTCAGAGAAGATGCACTATTCATGATATAAATTACATTTAGGGGTCCTGAGTGCAACTCCATGTAGAATGAGTCTTAAAAAGTTTGCTTTTTAAATGGGTTCCTTATCTTAGTGACCTTCATTAGTAATTGACATTTTTTAGCTCCAGGGCCTGAAGGAAACACACTCAGTCTCCAGCCTTCTGCTAATGCTGCATAATCTCTGAAAGACATTAACTTGTTGGCCGGAAGCACAAGAACCTCTTTGGCCAATGTGAACAACCCTCTTCAATTTATAACCAGGAGGCATTCTCTATATCCCAGCTCTACTTATCAGCTCTGCAGTGTGAAGATACTGGAACATTTTCCTAAGAAAGGCACTCTTCCAGATCTATGTCCTTAGATGTGTGTGAATGCCTCCACTGTCTTTTGACACTTTCATGTCTTCATTAGTGAGTCCCTTGAAACTGTAGCCTACCACCAACACCACTGTCACAGAGCCATTTGAATGCTTAAGGGTTATAACTCTTAATAATAAAATATTGTGATGTCTTTCTTTGTCTCAAGTAGAGCATTCATTATTCTTATGTCTCCCACAATCATGCTGAGAATTCACGTTGGTTTAAGTTAAATTAACCCATTCAGGGAAGAACTGCAGAATCAATGGGTAGTGAGGAAGCATTGCTCCCCTTGGGCAGTATGACCATTGTCCCCAAGATAAGCTGTGAGCTGAAAATCCCTCTTCTTTTTTTTTTTTTTTTTTTTTTATTTTTTTTTTTTTATTGAAAAAAATTTTTTATTTTTTACATTTCAGATGTTCTCTCCTTACCCCATTTCCCCCCTCCCTCCCAGGAAACTCACTATCCCTTCCCCCCTCTTCCCGCCTCCCACGTTGGTGTACCCCCACCCACCCTCCCCTGTACCTCACCTCCCCACCCTCGAGTATCCTACCCCCCATGTCCAGCCTTCATGGGACCAAGGATCTCTTCTCCTACTTATATATATAGCTCCCTTGCATATATAGCTGGAGCCATGGGTCCCTCCCTAAGCGCTCCCAGGCTAGTGGCTTAGACCCTGGGGGCTCTGGTTGGTTGGGATTGTTGCTTTCCTCATGGTGTCGCGAATCCTCTCAACTCCTTCAGCCTTCACTCTATCTTCTCCATTGGGAACTCCATGCTCAGTTTAATGGTTAGCTGTGAGCATCTGCCTCTGAGTATGTCAGACTCTTGCAGACCTCTAAGGAGACAGCTATATCAGGCTCCTGTCAGTGTGTACATCCTGCCATCCACATCAACCTCTACCTTTGGTGACTGCACATAGGATGGATATCTAGGTGGAATAGTCTGTAGACTGTCCCTCCTTCAGTTTCTGTCCTGCACTGTGTCTCCTTATTTGCACCCTTGAGTATTTTGTTACTCCTTCTAAGAAGGACTGAAGGCTCCCCTATTTGGTCATCATTCTTTATGAGCTTTATGTGGTCTGTGAGTTGAATCTTGGGTATTTCAGGCTTCTGGGCTAAAATCCAATAATCAGTGAGTGAATACCATGTATGTTCTTTTGTGATTGGGTTACTTCACTCAGGATGATATTTTCTAGTTCCATCCATTTATATATGAATTTATCAAATTCATTGTTTTTAATAGCTGAGTAATATTCCATTGTATAAATGTACCACATTTTTTGTATCCATTCCTCTGTTGAAGGGCATCTGGGTTCTTTCCAGTTTCTGGCTATTATAAATAAAGCTGCTATAAACATAGTGGAGCATATTTCCTTGTTATGTGTTAGAGCATCTTCTGGATATATACCCAGGAGTGGTATAGCTGGGTCCTCAGGTAGTGATATGTCCAATTTTCTGAGGAACCGCCAGACTGTTTTCCATAGTGGTTGCACCATCTTGCAATCCCACCAACAATGGAGGAGTGTTCCTCTTTCTCCACATCCTCGCCAGCATCTGCTATCACCTGAGTTTTTGATTTTAGCCATTCTGACTGGTGTGAAGTGGAATCTCAGGGTTGTTTTGATTTGCATTTCCCTGATGACCAAGGATGCTGAACATTTCTTTAAGTGCTTCTCGGCCATTCGGATTTCCTCAATTGAGAATTCTTTGTTTAGCTCCTTACTCCATTTTTTAATAGGGTTATTTGGTTGTCTAGAGTCTAATTTCTTGAGTTCTTTGTATATATTGGATATTAGTCCTCTATCGGATGTGGGATTGGTAAAGATCTTTTCCCAATCTGTTGGTTGCCGTTTTGTCCTATTGACGGTGTCCTTTGCCTTACAGAAGCTTTGCAATTTTATGAAGTCCCATTTGTCAATTCTTGATCTTAGAGCAGAGGCCATTGGTGTTCTATTCAGGAACTTTTCCCCTGTGCCTAGGTATTCGAGGGTCTTCCCCACTTTCTCTTCTATTAGTTTCAGTGTGTCTGGTTTTATGTGAAGGTCCTTTATCCACTTGGACTTGAGCTTTGTACGAGGAGATAGGAAAGGATCGATTTGCATTCTTCTGCATGTTGTCCTCCAGTTGAACCAGCACCATTTGTTGAAAATGCTGTCCTTGTTCCACTGGATAGTTTTAGCTCCTTTGTCAAAGATTAAATGACCGTAGTTCTGTGGGTTCATTTCTGGGTCTTCAACTCTATTCCACTGATCTTCCTGCCTGTCTCTGTACCAATACCAGGCCGTTTTTATCACTATTGCTTTGTAGTACAGCTTGATGTCAGGGATGGCGATTCCTCCAGAAGTTCTTTTATTGTTGAGGATGGTTTTCGCTATCCTGGGTTTTTTGTTGTTCCAAATAAATTTCAGAATTTCTCTTTCAAGTTCTGTAAAGAATTGAGTTGGTATTTTAATGGGGATTGCATTGAATCTGTAGATTGCTTTTGGCAAGATGGCCATTTTTACTATATTAATCCTGCCAATCCATGAGCATGGGAGATCTTTCCATTTCCTGAGATCTTCTTCAATTTCTTTCTTCAGGACTTGAAGTTCTTGTCATACAGATCTTTCACTTGCTTGGTTAGATTCACCCCAAGGTATTTTATATTATTTGTGACTATTGTGAAGGGTGTCATTTCCCTAATTTCTTTTTCAGCCTGTTTATCTTTCATGTAGAGGAAGGTTACTGATTTGTTCGAGTTGATTTTATAACCTGCCACCTTGCTGAAGTCGTTTATCAGGTTTAGGAGTTCTCTGGTGGAGTTTTTGGGTCACTTAAGTATACTATCATATCATCTGCAAATAGTGATATTTTGACTTCTTCCTTTCCTATTTGTATTCCTTTGACTTCTTTTGTTGTCTAATTGCTCTGGCTAGGACTTCCAGTACTATATTGAATAGGTAGGGAGAGAGTGGGCAGCCTTGTCTAGTTCCTGATCTTAGTGGGAATGCTTCAAGTTTCTCTCCATTTAGTTTGATGTTGGCTACTGGTTTGCTGTATATTGCTTTTACTATGTTTAGGTATGGGCCTTGAATTCCTGATCTTTCCAAGACTTTTACCATGAAGGGTGTTGGATTTTATCAAATGCTTTCTCAGCATCTAATGAGATGATCATGTGGTTTTTTTCTTTGAGTTTGTTTATATAGTGGATTACATTGATGGATTTCCGAATATTGAACCATCCCTGCATTCCTGGGATAAAGCCCACTTGATCATGATGAATGATTGTTTTGATGTGTTCTTGGATTCGGTTTGCTAGAATTTTGTTGAGTATTTTTGCATCAATATTCATAAGAGAGATTGGTCTGAAGTTCTCTTTCTTTGTTGGGTCTTTTTGAGGTTTAGGTATGAGTGTGATTGTAGCTTCATAGAACGAATTGGGTAGCGTTCCTTCCTCCGTTTCTATTTTGTGGAATAGTTTGAAGAGAATTGGTATTAGGTCTTCCTGAAGGTCTGATAGAATTCTCCACTAAAACCATCTGGTCCTGGGCTTTTTTTGGTGGGGAGACTTTTAATGACTGCTGCTATTTCTTTAGGGTTATGGGACTGTTTAGATGGTTTATTTGCTCCTCATTTAACTTTGGTACCTGGTATCTGTCTAGAAAATTGTCCATTTCATCCAGATTTTCCAGTTTTGTTGAGTATAGGCCTTTGTAGTAGGATCTGATAATTTTTGGATTTCCTCAGTTTCTGTTGTTATGTCTCCCTTTTCAGATCTGATTTTATTAATTTGGGTACTGTCTCTGTGCCCTCTGGTTAATCTGGCTAAGGGTTTATCGATCTTGTTGATTTTCTCAAAAAACCAACTCTTGGTTTTGTTGATATTTTGTATAGTTCTTTCTGTTTCTACTTGGTTGATTTCAGCCCTGAGTTTGATTATTTCCTGACGCCTACTCCTCTTGGGTATATTTGCTTCTTTTTGTTCTAGAGCTTTCAGGTGTGCTGTCAAGTTGTTAATGTGCGCTCTCTCCAATTTCTTTTTGTGGGCATTTAGAGCTATGAGTTTTCCTCTTAGCACTGCTTTCATGGAGTCCCACAATTCTGGTATGATGTTTCCTCATTTTCATTAAATTCTAGAAAGTCTTTAATTTCTTTCTTTATTTCTTCCTTGACAAAGTCATCATTGAGTAGAACATTGTTCAGTTTCCACATGGATGTGGGTTTTCCCTTGGTTCTGTCATTATTAAAGACCAGCCTTAGTCCGTGGTGATCTGATAGGATGCAGGGATTATTTCAATCTTTTTGTATCTGTTGAGGACTGTTTTGTGACCAATTATATGGTCTATTTTGGAGAAGGTACCATGAGGTGCTGAGAAAAAGGTGTATTCTTTAACTTTAGGATGAAATGTTCTATAGATGTCTGTTAAATCCATTTGGTCCATAACTTCTGTTAATTTCAGTGTGTCTTTGTTTAGTTTCTGTTTCCACGATCTGTCCATTGGAGAGAGCGGGGTGTTAAAATCCCCCACTATTATTGTGTGAGGTGCAATGTGTGCTTTGAGCTTTAGTAAAGTTTCTTTTATGTATGTAGGTGCCCTTGCATTTGGAGCGTAAATGTTCAGAATTGAGAGTTCATCTTGGTAGATTTTTCCTTTGATGAGTATGAAGTGTCCTTCCTTATTCTTTTTGATTACTTTTGGTTGAAAGTCGATTTTGTCTGATATTAGGATGGCTACTCCAGCTTGTTTCTTGGGACCATTTGCTTGGAAATTGTTTTCCAGCCTTTTACTCTGAGGTAATGTCTGTCTTTGTCAGTGAGGTGCGTTTCTTGTATGCAACAAAATTCTGGGTCCTGTTTATGTATCCAGTCTGATAGTCTACGTCTTTTTATTGGAGAATTGAGTCCATTGATGTTAAGGGATATTAAGGAAAAATGATTGTTGCTTCCTGTTATTTTTGTTATTAGAGGTGGAATTATGTTTGTGTAGCTACCTTTTTTTTTTTTTTTTTGGGAGGTTGTTGGACGATTACTTCCATGTTTCTTCTAGGTTGTAGTTTCCTTCCTTGTGTTGGCGTTTTCCATCAATTATCCTTTGAAGTGCTGGGTTTGTGGGAAGATATTGTGCAAATTTGGTTTTGTGATGGAATATCTTGGTTTCTCCATCTATAGTGATTGAGAGTTTTGCTGGGTATAGCAGTCTGGGCTGGCAGTTGTGTTCCCTTAGGGTCTGTATGATATCAGACCAGGATCTTCTGGCTTTTATAGTCTCTGGTGAAAAGTCTGCTGTAATTCTTATAGGTCTGCCTTTATATGTTACTTGACCTTTTTCCCTTACTGCTTTTAGTATTTTTTCTTTGTTTTGTGCATTTGGTGTTTTGATTATTATGTGACGGGAGGTATTTCTTTTCTGGTCTAGTCTGTTTGGTGTTCTGTAGGCTTCTTGTATGTTTATGGGTGTCTTGTACTTTAGATTGGGGAAATTTTCTTCTATAATTTTGTTGAAGATATTTACTGGCCTTTAGATTGGGAATCTTCACTCTCATCTATAACTATTATCCTTAGGTTTGGTCTTCTCATTGCATCTTGGATTTCCTGAATGTTCTGTGTTAGGAGCTTTTTGCATTTTGCATTTTCTTTGACTGTTGTGTCGAGGTTTTCCATGGTATCTTCCGTGCATGAAATTCTCTCTTCTATCTCTTGTATTCTGTTGGTGATGCTTGCATCTATGACTCCTGAACTCTTTCCTATGTTTTCTATCTCCACAGTAGTCTCCTTTGAGATTTCTTTATTGTTTCTATTTCCAGTTTTAGATCCTGGATGGTTTTGTTCAATTCCTTCACCTGTTTTGTTGTGTTTTCTTGAAATTCTTTAATGGATTTTTGTGTTTCCTCTTTAAGGGCTTCTACCTGTTTACCGTGTTCTCTTTCAATTCTTTAAAGGATTTTTGTGTTTCCTCTTTGAGGGCTTCTACCTGTTTACCTGTGTTCTCCTGTATTACTTTAAGGGAGTTACTTATGTCCTTCTTAAAATCCTCCATCATCATCATGAGAAGTGATTTTAATTCTGGGTCCTGTTTTTCCTGTGTGATGGAGTATCCAGGGCTTGCTATGGTGGGAGAACTGGGTTCTGATGATGTCAGGTAACTTTGGTTTCTGTTGCTTGTGTTCTTTCGCTTGCCTTTCGCCATCTGGTTGACTCTAGTGTTATCTGTGCTCACTGTGTCTGACTGTAGTCTGTCTTTCCAGTTATCTTGCTTGTGTCAGATCTCCTCGGATTCCAGATGTCTCTGTGTTCCTGTGATCCTAAGCTCCTTCCGCTCTGGATGCAATAGGTCTTCTAGGATGTCTCAGGATTCGATGTTTCCACAGGCGCAGACCAGCTAGGTGTCCTCTGCACTGGATGCAGTATGTCCTCTAGGTTGTCTCAGAATCAGGTGTTTCCACCAGAGCAGACCAGCTGAGGAACCTGTGCTCTGTGTGCAGTGGGTCCCCCTAGGATGCCTCCGGATCCTGTGTGTCCACAGGAGCAGACCAGCCACGCGCCCGCCCCGCAGGCCAGAGGACCAGGGTCCGGGCGCACGGGAAGTTATAGTCCGGAGGGGCGGGCTTTGGGTGCCTGCTAGTTCCTTAAACCCCACCTGGCTCCCGGTTGTAACTCTGGGTTTTGGGCCAGTGGGCAAGGTGACTTACCCTCTGGTCTGTGTGCAGTGGGTCCCCTAGGATGCCTCCGGATCCTGTGTGTCCACAGGAGCAGACCAGCCCGCGCCCGCCCGCAGGCCAGAGGACCAGGGTCCGGGCGCACGGGAAGTTATAGTCCGGAGGGGCGGGCTTTGGGTGCCTGCTAGTTCCTTGAACCCCACCTGGCTCCCGGTTGTAACTCTGGGTTTTGGGCCAGTGGGCAAGGTGACTTACCCTCTGGTCTGTGTGCAGTGGGTCCCCCTAGGATGCCTCCGGATCCTGTGTGTCCACAGGCGCCAAAATCCTCTTCTTAACCAGCCATCTTAGATGCTACTCTGAATCCAGGGAGTTGACTAAAGATGAGATTAATGCAATCCAAAGAATTTAGAAGAAACCTGCCTAATACAAACCAGAGTTTGGGAAGAAGATATCTTACCAACTTAAATTGAATTTTTTCTAACTAAAAATTTTTCATATAGAGTTACTGACCTAAAATATTTTGGGTATACTTAACCATCCCAGGAGCATCCCATGCTATTTTTGAGATAGGTTCAGACTTGGGTAATGGTTTTATTTCTCTTTAAGTCTGGTTTACTTCTGAGCATTCCTAGTTAATTACACCACTTGGTCAACCAAACTCAGCTGGCCAAATTTCCCACAGGAGCCTCGGTAGGAATTTCTGGGAGATAAGAGGATCCATAGCAGAAGCCTAAAACTGAATCCAGAGTTCTAACTTTAGTATATCCACTCTTTTTCAGAGTGTAGAACACTGTCACAGATCAGAGCTTTGCCCTGGGTCAAAGTCCTGCCCTGCATGGATCATCATGTCCTGGATCAGATCTCTGTCCTGTGTCAGAGAAGCACCCTTGATCAGTACCATGCCTACATCATCATAGCTGTACCCAGAGTCAGAGTCTTTTCTTAGTCAGATCCCTGCTGTGCATCAAAACACAGCCCCAAATCAGGACCCTGAGCTTTGTCCTCAGTCAAACCCCTGCTGCAAGTCAGGGAGCAGTACCCTATCCTTGGTAAGAGATCCTTCTTGAATCAGAGTCTTAAGTAAGATGGAATGAAGAAATCAGCTCAACATATAGTGGCACCCACAGTCTGATGCTTATAGTCATACTCATGTCTATATTATATGGTATTACGTTTTTTTTCTGGAAGGGACATGACTTCATAATTTCACTTTACTCTGATTGTTTTTTCCATAAAAGTTCATAATTTATCTAGGAAGAAGCACAGATTCAGAATGGTAAGTTTGGAAGTGGGGTTCATCTCTTTGTTCTTTCCTGATTTTTTTTTTTCTTTCGGGGTCATTCCTTCATGTTTCATGTTTTAGAAAATCACAAATAATTCTGTATGCTATGTATTCATAAAGAGCTAATAGGATTAGATATTCAAAGAAATTCCTAAGGTTCTTGGATTACAGTGGCATAAAAGTCAGTTTGCTTAATTTAATTCATACTGTGGCAATCTACCACACAAGAATAAGGATGTCCTTCAGATACAGGATTTTAGTGTTCTATGAGGCAAATTTGGAAAAATACTTTACCTTCAGACCAGTTTTTCTCAAATATCTGAGTTATAGTTCATCCTTTCCTGACTCTTTAATCTTAATTCTCCTGTTGTGGAACCTACTCTAAGTGGTTATTTTTGTAGAAATATAGGAACTAGATGTTAGGCTAGGTTGGGATTTTTAGCATGTAGCAAATTGTGTCCAGCTGTCTATTTCACAGATGGTCAGTGGACAGGAACTGACTCCACATCACTAAAGGGTATGGTGGGTCATTAACTATGGACCCATGTGTTTGCATCTACAGTAGGAATGATGTCAAGATATTTTAGAATATTAGTTTCCTTATTCTAAAAGAAAGATTGATAGTTACCTAATGTAATTTACAAAATTACTCAGAATCAAAGTTGACTTGCAGTCAGTGCTTATTAAATCGTTAGCTTTGGTGAAAGATAACAACCTGCATGATGGAGACTATGGGCTCACCACATAAACCTTACCATTCTTTAGGATAAACAAAACATAACCGTAAACCATTACAGGAGAGGAACCAAGGGAGGACTACAGTGTGGGGGAGAGGTAGTCAGCTGGGAATAGCAAAGGAAAATAGAACAGCCCATATGGTGTACACCAAAAGTGTGGCACATCTGTACCTCAACATGTTTTCTTGAATCTATAGTACATTATACCTTTTACCTACTTAAAGATCTCAGTCCCACTCACAAGTCTTCAATAGTAAGAAATAACTCTTCCATCAACAGGGGTCCTAAAATCTGGGCTTTCCTATGAAGTCAGAATATAGGGGTATATAAAAATAATAGAGGTATAGGTATATACCAATATAGGGGTATATAAAAAACATATTCTCCACTACAGTGTATGTACTTGTTATACTTTTTAAAAATGAATTTTATATATATTCTAATAGATTATGTCAATCACATTGAAATCTGGGTATATTTGAAACTATTTTTTTAACAACACACTTTTTTTAAAAAGAGATTGTCCATCCAGCAATCTTGATGACATCTATGACTGCCATTTTTCTGCCTAGACAAATTCATTTATTGTTAGGCAAAATGTATATAATAAGAATATTTCAGAAATCACAGAACATGAAATCCTAGAAATATGACTATTGGCCTCAGCTAGAACCATAGGTTCTGTGGAGAAATAATAAAGTGATCTTCTTAACCACAAGTATTAAAAAGTAAGTAGATACAGATAGAAGGTGAGCACTGAACACAAATCTTGTCATTCATGCTGCTGTGGAGTTCATGCCCTGTGAAACTGCCCTCCCCTTAGGACAGCAAACAACTGTTTTCCCACTCTGCAGATGTGGACGTCATTGAGATGCACCAGCTCTCAGCTTAGAAAGCTAGGTCAAGTCTAGTTAACCTACTATACACTCTCACTTTCATTTGGGGCTCCTCAGAATCTGAGGTTTACTCTACTGCCTCTCTCTCTCTCTCTCTCTCTCTCTCTCTCTCTCTTTCTCTCTCTCTCTTTCTCTCTCTCCTTCCCTCCCTCCCCCTCCTCTCTCTCTCTCTTTTTCATGATGTAAAGCCATTATAAATCCACAGCCAAATAAACTAGCCAAAGATTAATACTGACAACAACAATGTAACAACAGTAGACATAAAAAATACAGCTGCAATACCACCATAAAGAGATGAAACTGAGCTCCGAAGAGTGCTTCACTATCCAGTCCATAAAAGACGGAATGCTGTCAGCTGGGCCACAGGAGGACAATCAAAATGGCTTTCTGGGGCAGGCACGGCAACTCATTGATCAACCCTGTCACTTCAGACCCAGCATGGGAATTGGATCTCCCTCCTTCCACGCAGGCAGCAGGAAACAGAAAGCTAGAGAGAGGAGAGTGGAAGCATGCTGTGTAGATAGGAAAGATTCTAGGCTTGGCAAGCTCAGTTTATTCCATAAGGGATCCTAAGCATAACTGGTCATTAACTAGGCAGTGAACCATGTGGCAATAGCAAAGCCTACCTGAGTGATAAGGTAGCCTAGAAGCAGACGGAACACAGTAAATACAACATGGCTAATTTATATATTCATTTAACTTGTGAATTTGTGTGTATTATATAATGATATGATACACTATATATGAATATTTGTAGCTATATGCTATAAAAATTATTAAGTGCTAAGACTGGGATTCAGGGTTGGGAAAATGTCTTAGTCATTGAAGGACTTCCTTAGCAACATGATAACTTGAGTTTTTGACCAAGGGCCTACATATACAAACATAGGGCAAGGTAACATATTCATAATTCCAGTGCTGGAATATGGATATAGAAGAATCCCCAGGGCCAGCCAGGCCTGCCTAACTTAACACACACACACATATACAAATGCATTCTTGAACATACACATGAATACATGTGAATATACAAATATATACAGTTCATAGTGATAACATGCACTATAGGATTTCCTAAGTGGGAACTTTGAGGTAAGCAAAGCATGTGGATTGCAATTTTTTTTATTTAGTCGTTTAAATCACATTGTAACTTACTTATTTACACAAAGGTTATAAACACAAAAAGGCAGGATGTAGGGAAGGGAATGGCACCAGAGCATAGGTGTTCAGGGTTAGTACAGATACCTTTCAGAACAGGGTATCAGCTGAGTGTAGGTTCAGGGGACAGGTCACTATGGCTCTGCCTATGATTCACTTGTCCTTATCTAAGTTGGTACTGTCCACCGAAGCTGCCTATTTATAAGACCTATGACTACTCGGTCTGGTAAATTTCCACAGAAGCTGCCTGTTTACAATAGCTTATAGCCTTCTGTTTCAGTGTTTTTCCAGAGACCCAAGACTTTGTGTTAGCATGCATGTATGTCAGGCCTATTGCTGATTTTAGGCCTATTGATGATTTTAGGACTTTAGTATATATGCATATGTGGATTGTATTTTAAAGGTAAGGTTTGATGGGCAAATTAGAAGACCAGAGACTCTTTCAGAAGCAATAGCCCAGAAGCTGACAGAGTAGTATAAATGGTGTCCTGAGTTAGGAGTAGAGAAGCATGGCTGCAGAGTTCATACCTAAGACAGACTGCAGAAGATGAAAAGAAAAAGGTATGAATATCAGGTCAGAGCCTTGAAGGCTTTACTTCAAGCATCAGAAATGTGATCTGTTTTAAGATGAAATAATAGACGGTCTAAACTGTCAGTTGTAGGACAACCAGAAGGCAAAGGTTGCTCAGGAAGCTATTATGATATTGCCAAGAGGATCATAAACAAAATAGGATGAGCTCTTCTATTCAATATAGACCTATGCTTCTTAACCTGAATAACTGTTCTCTTCAAATCCTACTGAGAAAGCCTGGTGTCGATATAGAGTTAAGCATGTCTATCAAGCTCCAAATTGATACCAATGCTGTTGGCCCATGAACAGTGCAAAATTGCAGGCAACTCCCAATACTCCATCCTTGTGAGGTTGGCTGTGTGGTGTTTCAATACATGTGTTTACATCAGGAGAACATGCAGACATATTTACTATGAAAGATAAAAATCTGCGTTAGAAATGAAGCCTAAATTGTTCTAGAGGCATTGGGGAATTTGAAATGGCTGAAAACAGAATATAAGTGGGCAAAATTTCTCTGAAAACAACATTATAGTACTGAAGATGTGGACAAGGAGCAGCATTGGGTCTAAGGCTAGAAGAGACAGATTCCAGTCCCGGCCTATGTGAACATGTAAAGACCCAGCATGTAACCCCACTCTGGAATCTTCTGAATGGGTGCCCTAGTCTCTGTTCACTCCATGGAATATCTGTGGTCATTGCTCATACTGACAGTCAGCTCATGCCCTGTACTATCCTGCTTCCCTAATTCCCTTGGAGTGGTTTTTCAGGGAGCACTTTCCAGTAACACTCCATCTCAGTGTGGGTTACCCAGAATCCTAGCTTTAGGGATATGTGTTCATTTCTGGATATTAAATCACAGAAATCACTCTCACAGACATGTTCCTGAACAGAGACAGCCCCTCTCTATTTTGTTCGCCCATTGGATTTCTGTTTGGGGAGTTTTATTAGTAGGTGATGCTGTATCATTTGAGAAAAACAAGACAGCAAATTTCAGGGTCATTTTTGAGAGAGTGAGGTCACATTCCCAGCTGTTGTACCTTGCCGTCTGTGTCTTCCCTCCTTCTCACTTCTTATTTTGCATAGAGTTGCTGAAGTCACAATCTCTTTCTTTTTTTTTTTTTCATTATCCACCTGCTGTTGGAGGAAACTACCTTTATGGAGTACACTCTTTAAAACATAACGATGTAGCACTCTCTGATAATATCTTCAAATCAAGTCAAAATGAAAGGCACAGAAAAATCACGAAGGACAGAAAATCACATAAAGTGGGTTTAAAACTTAGAAATATGAGCAGGAAGTGAAGAAATAAGCTTTTAGCAGAGAGACCAGGACACTAATACATCTGGGGAAAAGGGACAGTTATTTACATTTACAGTGAGAAATCTAGCAAGAAAAGAGGAAAGGGAGCTGGGAAGTTGATAATATATGCTTCCACATAAATTTATGGTCCACTGAAACTAAATCAAATCAGGGTGTGTTTCCTGGCTGCACGTACAGACACATTACCACACATGGCTGCAAGATGATCCTGTGCTTAGCTGCCATGCGGATTTCCAGGTGCTTGGCAAAGAGTTTGAAACAGCCAAAAAGGGGGTGACTGGAAGACAGACACAGAGATGAATAAGAGGGATTGAGTTACCAGGCAAGTAGGCACAGTCAGTACAGAGAACCTTAGCTATCTCTGAGGACAACTAACAAAAACGATGATGTGTGGACAATAAGTTCTCTGCTGAGGAACAGCCTAGGTAAGCCTTCCTTATCAAAATGGCATTAAGGCTTAGAGGCAGGACTGGTCCTGAAAGGTTAGCAAGCATTTGCAAAAGGGTGGCATCTGTGGTGTGATCTTCCACTGGGAGTTGACTAAGAAGAGTCTGTGAGGTCATCATGAGGCAGCTTGCTAGAAAGAATCTGAACATCTGATAAAACTGACTCAAAGTCAAGGATGGGGTCCTCATTCAGACAGCTCCTCCATGTTCTCAATTGTCATGAATGTAGGAAACGCAATGAAATGAATGAGCTAGAATAGGCAATCTACTGGCCTGCGCTCCCTGAAAGTCAGGATCTCTTCTTATTCATTTCTGCACGAGAGGAGTTTTCATAGGACAGACGTGCTTATTATATGTTTTCTGAATTAATTAATGGTGAAAATCTGAGGGGAAAAGGCGTGTGAAGTTATACCAGATGCACGCTCAGCACTTCTGAGACTTGGGATCTCCCAAAGGCTCTGCACTCCAGAAAGCAATTTGTACTGTGGTCGTGGTCTCCTAGTAAGTCTTTAGGGTATAGTAAACCCCTTAGCAAAGGCTAGGCATGTGCTACACTTCAGAGAGGTGGTTTCTCTCTTTCTAAAATCTGAGTGTGAAATGAAAGGGTTTAAGAGCAAACCTTAGGGCACTGTATGGCTTCATAGTTAAGAATATGGGCTGAAGGTCAATTGGCCAGACTAAAAAATTCAGCTGTGCACTCTAGGCATGACTTCAGTAAGTACTTAATTTGCTTCTCTTTAAATTTCCCAACTTTTAACCCAAGATAATGATAGTTCTGTATCGATGTATAGATGAGGTTGTGGAATTTTAAACTAAATAAACCATGCAAAACTATTCAAGAGGCTGTTGCTCTATAAATCCTGGGGGAGGGGGCACTCCATGTAGAGAAGGAGAGAGAGAATCAGACTCTAAACATGATAGTCAGTAAATAGAAATGACCATTTCAGATAGAGGTTAGTTTTCTGAGACACACTAATTGAAATTAGATACTAGCAAACATCTTGTCATAGAGTAGGTAGAAAAGGACGCTTTGAATGTGTCTCTCACAATAACGCAGTGACTGAAGGAAGCAAAATATCATGTTCAAGAAGACCAAGTGATGAGGGCTGAATGAACAACATAGATGGACTGACCTTTTAGATATCAAGAGAAAAGAAACCACTGTCATACTATGCAGAGTAACAACTTGTGCTGTGAATTGATTTTGAACTTTGATGCGTTTGTGTGTGTGTGTGTCTGTGTGTGTGTGTAGTTTATGTATGTATGTGTGGATGGCATATATATATGTATATGTGTGTGTGTGTGTGTGTGTATGTGTGTGGTGTATTTGTATGTGTGTATGTGTATGTATCTGTGTGTATGTGTGTGGGAGAGTGTGTGTGTATATATACATATATACATATATGTATATATATATAATATGTATATATACACATATATATAGTGTGTGTGTGTGATGGGTATGTGTGTATATATATCTGTGAGTGTGTGTGTATATGTGTGTGTGTGTGTGTATGTGTGTGTGTGTGTGTGTGTGTGTGTGTGTGTGTGTGTGTGGTGTAGTTAAGGATCAAAAGTTGGTATAAGGTATCTTCCTAAATGGCTTTCCATTTTATTTCCTGAGGCAGCTTCTCTTTCTGAGCCCAGAGCTCACCAAGTGTTTATCTAACTAGCCAGTTAGTGTGGGGAATCCTTTGTCTCTGCTTCCCTGTTACTGCGTTTATAGACATGCCACCATGCCCATTAAGCATATTATATATTGGGTGCTGAGGTTCTAAGTTAAAATCTGGTTGTCACCTTGCACAGCAAATGCTTTAGCCACTATCTTTCCATCCGTGTTTGCTATTATTTTAACAGAATGAAAAGCCATTGGAAATGTTTGAACGTGGAAAGCCCTGTTGTGACTTGGAATTTTTAAGAATTTACACTGGTTCTGTGAGAAAAGAAAATATATCGTCCTACAAAAGAACCTATTGTAGAATACTGACCACTGAAGAAAAAATCACTGATAATCCATGTTAACTGAGGCAGAGCCATGGAGATGGAAAGAATGTGATGTGTGATTGGTACTAGAGTAAAACTAGCTAGATCTTCTAAAAGAGGCCATTAACATCTTTAGTATCTGATATTTGATGGGGATGAGGAATAAGTTCACAAAACCTAATCACATGCAATGTCTAATGTAGCCCTCTGTATGCATGTTGCCTGAAGACACATTCATCAAACCTCCAACACCACACTTCGGTGGAGGTAAGATGGTCAGGGTTCAGACACCAAAGGGAGACCATCTATATTTTAATGAAGAGCTTATCTACAGAAGCATAGTTAAAGTCAACAAACCTGAAAGAAGTCTGTGGAACCAAGAAACCAACAGCAAGTGGAAGCCATTGTCAGTCTGAGAAAGTCCCAGTGGAAGCTGATGTCATGTGGTAATGTACTGAAAGGAGATGCAGTCCCAAAGGGGATCGTTCCTCCTGTGAGGTATAGCTCAAAGCCAAAGAAGAGAATAAAATTGTGTCTCCTCTGATATGAATCTCCAGCTACCACCTTCACCTAACAAAACACAATGAGAGTCCCAAGTATCAAGGCATCGAAGTGGTCACCAAAAGTGTTATTCTCATGGGGCCATAGCTAAAAAGATACAAAAGCTGGGATTGCACATGTTGATAAGGTAGGGTATTGTAGAAACACAAGAAATTCAACCTAAAAATGTCACAGGTGGGAGAATGCTGCACCATACTAGCTTCAGGATTTTCAATATATTTTAGCTCTGAGAAATTCCAGTCCAAACTCATCCTTGCAAAAGACAACACTTACATACATAACAAGTACATACATAACAAGTACATACTCTGAACATGTTTTCCTTTGTTTCATCCGTCACAGGGAAGTTACTAAAACATGGCCACAGAGAGCGATTTAATATCCTATTGAGTCTCAAAAAGAAGACACTTCTTTACTTGAAGATGTTTGCTGCTGACTGATGGAGGGAAGCACACAGGGACAACACATATAACCACCCCAGAAAGTGACAAAACTCAGCGCTGATTGTCATGGCCATGCATCAGTGGTGCTCAAATCCCTCTGAGACTAAATGCAAACCTCTTTGGAGGCCCATATGGAATCTGTCATGCACTTTGAGAACTTGTGTTTGTTTATTCATTTTGTGATGCAGTCCTTTGTAGTTCAAACTTGCTGCAAGCTCCATAGGTAGCCAAGAAGATGCTTGAATTTCTAATCTTCTTGCTCCTACTTTCCTAACTCTGGGTTTATGGAGTTTTCCAACTCCTCTGGTTTTCTCTTACTTAAATTTCCCTATGTCTCCCTCTCCCCCTCCCCCCTCCTCCTCCTCCCCCTCCCCCTCCCCTTCCCCCTCTGCCTCCCCTCCCTTTCCCCCTCCCTCTTCCCCCTCTGTTCTCCTCCTCTCTCTCTCTCTCTCTCTCCTCTCTCTCTCCTCTCTCTCTCCTCTCTCTCTCCCATTTGAAATAATCCAAGCACACCCTTTTTAGCATAAGTTAATGATGTCCTCATGCTTTAAGGGTCAGTTTGACCAGGACATCTATCCCTCTCCTGACCACAAAAGCTAGTATGGCTACTCTCTTTCTAGGATGTTTTGATGATTTTCCTAGAGCCTTTGTCCTCTTGCCTGTATCAACATGCTGTCTGACTCCACATTCAGCCCCTTAACAGGACACCTCTCTGGAGGCACAGATCAGCCTCTCAGCAGCTCCTGGCTTCTTCTGGAATGAGAGTCACTCCTGCTCTTATGCCCTGCCTCCACAGTGCTTCTTATCATCTCAGAACTCGGGAGCCTCTGTGCACAATAAATCAGTGGCATTTTAAGCTCTCCCTGTGGCCTCGATTACTATGCGCCTTGTTGCAGCTTTGCTATGCCGATAACGTTTATGACTTCACCTAAATTCTTAATGCTCTGTCTCAGTGCAAAGAAATGGGATTTTTTATGAAATGTAACTTTTAGCTTAGCCCATCAGACAATTGCCAATATGCTGTGCAAGGAATAAAACAGCCTCCAAATGTCATATTCCCTCAAATTTTGCTCTGAGATAGTCTAGGGCCTTGATTATAAACTCAATGAAGACAGATCATGTCTGCTTTGAATATCTCCTTATTCCCTATAGCCCTTCACTGTGCCTATCATGAAATTAGGGTTTACCAAATATTTGTTGACTACTGAATAGCACATTGTTTTGCAAATGTTGCTTTGAAAGTATGACTTCCCCAACGTCATTTTATATGAACTATTTACTAATATTACACACACACACACACACTCAGAGAGAGAGAGAGAGGGAGAGAGAGAGAGAGAGGGAGAGAGAGTTTGCATTCGCAATGCATAATTCCAATGCAACTTAAAGTCATGTCACTCACAAGAAAGAAGAAAATAATGCTCTCATGACAACAAAGTTTTGGCAATGGTCCAAGGAATGTAACTGTTCTCTGTTCTCA
>JAJTUV010003790.1:0-39728 GCA_021653895.1 Mastomys natalensis | reverse complement strand
AAGCTGTTCTAACCATCATTCAACAGCTGCCTTTGTGCCATGGAGAATCCAGTTTGTGAGTCACCCCAGGAATGTCCATTACATTGGGATAGAATTCTGCTCAGGGCAGCTTAATTTGCCCAGAGTCCTTATCATTGGAGAAAAAAAGTGGCTTATCTTTATAGTTCAGGACCTACATGTCCTGTTTAAGGTGTGAGGAGAGGGGTTTAGACATTGAGGGTCCACTGAGAAAAAAAGATTGCTCCAGGTAGCTTGACATGCCACAGAAGTCTTAGTGAGCAGGGAAGATGGGAGAGGGAATGGATGTTTTCTGTATGGTTGCTGACCCACAAGTCTGCTGAGGTGTCAGGAGATTGCATATCCAGAGGGTATATAGGGTGCTTAGGGCAGATGAGAAGGCCTGAGAGGACTCAATGATCAGGGAGATGTGGGAAGGGAAGGTGCCCTGAGTGGTTCAGGTATCTCAGATCTGATGAAGGTGGGAAGAAAGGTGGTGGGAAGAATGAAAGGACCCTTTGATAGAAGGCTGCTCAGGGCCTCATTGCATTAAATCTCTTAAAGAACAGTTTAAAGCTTAGCATGACTCTGCTTCTAAATATCAGGGAAGTAAAATTTGATCCATTTTATACAATATATTGTTCCATAGATTGCAGTACAACCATAACTGTTTCCCACAAAAGTGACAGATTCATGTGTGAGTCTCCTGTTACAGCTTAGAGTAGGACTCACAGGGAACATTGTATCAGATTGTGCAGAATATCAGGGAAGATGTATTGAAATGGGTGCTTACATATTTCCAGGAGGACCATGAAGGTACTGTGGCAATGAGAAAGACAGATATCCAGTAGTGCGAATTACAGGGTTTGCCAGGTCACCAGTCCAGGGATTGGACGTCAGCCTAGTTTATGTAATTAGCGGGAGTGGGGTGTGAAATTCTTGCTCAAAGAGGTTTGAAGGAAAGGTTTTCTTTCTTTGGATATTTCTTTAGCATCAGCATACCTGAAAGTCATGATGAGTTTCACAGACCCACCAACACTCCAGCAGCTGGCAAGAAGAAGCCTGCTGAAAGATGAAGCCTTGGCCATCTCGACTCTGGAGGACCTGCCCTTGGAACTCTTCCCAACAGTCTTCAAGGATGCATTCAACAGTAAACAACCTAACATCCTCAGGCAGATGGTGGCAGCCTGGCCCTTCCCATGCCTTCCTGTAGGTGCCCTGATGGAGACTCCTCACCTGGAGACCTTGAAAGCTCTGCTTGATGGCCTTGATATGCTGATGGCAAAAAAGGATCAACCCAGGTAAATAAGAATGTGGTAGCATGGGGTGGGGGGTTGTTTCAATGGATGGAAAAGAATACAGTATTCATAAAGAGGTGGAAGGTGAATCAGAGGATTCTGATTGTAGGAGTCAGTATCTTCTAGAAGGGAAAAGAAGAAACAGGACAGTGGACTATGTAGGACAGGTGAGAACTGAAATAGTCAATATACAACGAGTCTGTCCCTGCCTGTTCCCCAGGCACTAGAAATGGAAGCTGTCTGTGTTCAAAGAACTGATTGAAGAGAAGTTGAATTATGGGCCACGCAGATTACACAGTGTCTCCTTCTCATATTAATAAGAATAATCATGTTCATGTCGTTCTTCTTTACCCACAGGAGGAGAACACTCGAAGTGCTTGATTTAAGAGATGCCCACCACGACTCTGGAATGGTTGGGCAGGAAGACAGCATATCCTTTGCTCTCCAGATGTCACTGGCAACAACCAAGCAGTGGGAAATCATCCCATCCTAGGTGGGAAACAGACCATGACTGTATTGATAAACTATTTCCTCATGGCCCACTTTTCCTCCAAATACCTAAAATATTTTTATCAGTGGGCCAAGCAGAGGAAAGATGTGATCCAGGTGATCTGTCAGAAGTTAGAATTTGGGGAGGTTCCTGAATACCATCCATTGGATGTTTTGGAGGTTTTTGATGCAGGCTCAATCCAGGAATTGGAAATCAACACATGCTGCGACATTCACACCCTTGCATTGCTAGCCCCTGGCCTGGGCCAGATGAAAAACCTCCAGAAACTCATTTTCAAGGAAATCTATGTACCTGTGCATTTGCCTCGGACCGAGAGATGGAAGCCTGCTGTTTTACAGAGATCTTTTCCCAGTTCTCCAAACTGAATAAGCTCCAGCATCTCTATTTGAATGATGTCTACTTCATGAATGATTGCCTGGACCAAGTGCTCAGGTAAGAAAGGACAGAGTGCTTTTCTCTGGGGTGAGCAAAGTATTTTGTTGTTGTTTTGGTTTTCATCAAACATGAGTTTATTATATAGTGGCTTCCCATCTAGTGTTAAATTTATATAGATGTGAGCTTAGCATAATTGATATAGTACTTTATGCTGTTGTTGCATCCTAATTTCTTACCTTAGTAAAGCCAGACTCTCATGCATGTGTTCATGATTTAGAAAGGGTGTCTGGAGAAACACAGATAACAGGAAAATAGATCTATAGAATGTGTGAGATCTTACACCACATGTCCTCTCATGTCAACACTGTCCTCAGGACTATATGAAGAGTTTCCATCTTCTCTGATTTTCTATGGTTCAAAGGAAATTTGAGCACAGGAAGAGGCAGAGAAGATGGGCAATGAGTGAATGACTGTGGTCAAAGGGAAACCCTGTGAACAGAACGGAGGCTGTGTGTGGAAGCTGGAGCACATTGAGATAAATGTTGGCAGAGCTGGGGATGGTTCTGAGTGGTTCCCAGTTCATCCGTCTGGGTTCTCCTGCTTACATCATCTGTCCCCAAATATGTTTTCTGCTTTCCAGTTCAGAAGGATCTCTGGAGCTGAGTCAGGAACCGACACAGTGATAGCTTATGTCCTACCTAGAAGAACACGATATTAGTTGTTAGCCCTTCATCAGGGAGCATCTTGTCCGTGACATTAATAGTGGTCTGAGAATGACCTTGGGCCAAGGAGACCCTGCAACCTTGATTTCACAGCCTTTTCTCTGCAACTATTGAACTTCAATGTTATAAAGTCTTTTATCTCTCTCTCTTCTCTCTCTCTCTCTCTCTCTCTCTCTCTCTCTCTCTAGTTGCTTGGAAAATCCATTAGAGACCCTAGCAATTACTCGCTGCATGCTGTCACAATCAGATATGCAGTATCTGTCCCAATGTCCAAGCATCCAGAAGCTGAAACACCTGGACCTGAGTGGTGTCACCTTCGTACATTTAAATGATCCATTCCTAGGAAGCCTACTACAAAGACTCACAGCTACTCTGGAGACATTAAAATTGAAGGGCTGTATGATCATGGACATGCAAATCAGTACCTTCCTGCCTGCACTGAGCCAGTGTTCCCAGCTCACTGAAGTCAATTTTGTGAAGAATTTCTTGTCTATGGACAGCCTGAAAAAGCTGCTGCAGCATACTGCCAAGCTCACACAGCTGACCCTGGAGAAGTACCCTGCCCCTGATGAGGTCTATGATGACATTGGTGATGTTATTCCAGACAGATTTGTGCAACTTTGTTCTGAGCTTATGGACACACTCAAGGGTTTCCGACAGCCAAAACAGGTCTACTTTGCAAGTAAGAGATGTTTTGATTGTCGGAAATCCTTTATCTATAATTTGGAGGCCAGGCCATGTTCTTGTTGGGAATATACAAAGTGACATCATTGCTGGGCTCTGATAAATGGAAGGCAGGACTTAAGTGACTAATTAGAGACATAGGCCATGTGTAATAAAGCATTTCTTGATGAACTTTGGAAAAAATAATTACTTCATTTAATTTGAATTCCAATCATATTCTTTAATTTAAAGTAGTTTTGTTGACATGGAGAACCATGATGTTATTTTCAGACTAATGTCTACAGTACAGACCCACCATTGGTTACCAACAGTATTCCAGAATTGTAGGTCTTCCATCCCAGCACTTTCATAGTATGAGGGACCCTAGAAGAAGCAAAGGAGATAGAGAGGACATTATAAAGAGCATAATGGACTTGAATAGGAGGACTCTGTGTCATTCTCCCTCTGGATGATATCCACATTTTGGCTGTTCACTTACATACCATTATGCATTGTGTCGACGTATATATTTTTATGAAGTATAAGTCTGACTGAATCTGGGGATATTTTTGTATTAGAGTGTATCACTTTTAAGATGTGTCTCTTCATGGGATGTTCCTGCAGCCTTATACTATCATTTCAAAACACCATTCGAATTATAAGTTGTCATAGATTGCAATAAAACATTTCTGAATAAGAACATGCTTGTTTTCTTCTTTTACTGAGTTAGTTTTCTGACAACATCATACTTGTGTACTGTGCTTACCCTGGCCCAATAATCATGTGTCCCCTTGTCTCTGCCCCATCCTCCTCCTAGAACTTTCAGAGTAAACAAAGAACAACATGTCCTTTCCTAGGTGAGACTTTATAATCCTATGATTCATGTAGCCCTCTCCAAAATGCTATATGGAACCATTTGGGGACATGACTCAGAGGCAAACAAAGCTTGCTGCTCTTCCTGAGGAGCAGTGTTTGATTCCCAGTACCCACAACCACCCGAATCTCCAATTCCAACTGTCTGACATTTTCCTCTAGTCTCTGGGAGCACCTGAATCACCTGCACATGCTGAAACACAACAACTCACACTCCTAATTGGAAACAAATTTAAATAAATATTTAAAAATGAAAGTTAATACACTAAAAACTAACAATAAACTTCTGCATTCATTTGTTAAACCCATTGAGATCACTTGTGCCATATACAAAAATCTAAAGGTAGGTTGGGTCGTGATGGACCTGTGTACTCTTCAGGACAGAAGCTGGGGAATGGAGTGTGCTTGTGCTTGATGGCTGTGGTTCCATCTCAGGATGAATATGTGCTCTGTATGAGGTTTCATGGATTCTAGCCTCGTCCTCCATAAGGAAGGATGACTTTTAGTGCCTTTAGGATGCAGGATAAAATTTTTTCCTCTTCAGAAATGGCAGGAGATATACAGAAAACTCTTCCAGTCCCTGCCATCTTTAATTACACAGGAGGACAAATGCTACACAGCCATGTCTACTTCTTGCTCTCTCTCACTCTCTTTCATTACATTACTTCTCTGTCTCTATCTGTCTCAGTCTCTCTCTGTTTCCTCTCACTATCATTGTCTGTCTGCTGTCTGTATGTATCTATCTACTGTCTTTATATATTTCTAAATATTTATATTTGTCTATTTATCTGTATTTTCTCTGTCTTCTCTCTTCGTGTGTGTGTGTGTGTGTGTGTTTGTTTGTGGTGAGTGTGTGAAGATCTATATCTCTGTATCTCCGTAGTTCTGGCTGTCTAGAACTCATTATGGTGACAAGGCTTGCCTCCAAGACATAAGATTCACATGCAGTCTTTTTATGTGGATTAAAAGTATGTACTACCAGACCTTGAAGAATTGCTGTTGCCTAACCCAGTGAAAGCCCGAGATGCAGTTATCAGAACTATGAAAGAGGAATCTAGCCGGGCAGTGGTAGTGCACACCTTTAATCCCAGCACTTGGGAGGCAGAGGCAGAGGCAGGCAGATTTCTGAGTTCGAGGCCAGCCTAGTCTACAGAATGAGTTCCAGGACAGCCAGGACTACACAGAGAAACCCTGTTTGAAAAACCAAAACAAAACCAAAAAAAAAAAAAAAAATTGAAAGAAAGAAAGAGGAATTTAAAGAAAGAATGGGAAACAGTCTCCAGGAGGAAACCAAGCTGCTGTCTGGGGTACTGAATAATTATGCAATGTATGCTTGAAACTTCTCTACATTTTGAGCATCACTGGGTTGAGAACCAACTACTTTGTAAATCAATTTTTTTTCTTTTTAAATTGGAAGAGTTATACTGGAAGCCCCAGATACATCACTTCTTAGCAATTCCCAAAAGATGCTCCACTATGCCAAAAGGAGACTTCCTCAACAATGTTCACAGCATGTTTATTTCTAATATAAATTGGAAGCAACCTATATGTCCCCAACTAAAAAATGAATGAATAAAAAGTATTGCATCTACACAATATACTACTATTTAGAGATAAAAATCATTGATAGTAGGAATTTTGCAAGGAAAGAGATTCAAGTCAGAAACATGATAATGAGGGAGGTAATTCAGGCAGTCAAAGACATGTATGCTATGTACTGTCTGATAAGGAGTTTCTTTGCAAAGGCTCAGCCAGTAAAGTTGATGTTGGCATCAGCATCATCACCCGACTTTAGTCTCTGAAAGGAAGGTGCTCATTTCATAACATTTACTCTTGACCTCCACTGGAGTTCCATGGAATGATCAGATGCACCAAATCCCAAAACTAAGAAGGATACTTAGATTTAGTTTAACTAAAATAATTATCTGCATTTAGTTTCAGGGAATCTATTGCCTTTTGGTAGCTTCTATGTGCTTCATCCACACACATAATGTGCCAAAGTTAAATACAGGCAGGCAGATACTCATCCATATAAGAGAAACAAACAAACAAACAAAAAAGGATGTTAGCGCTTTGTGGGGCCACAAAGAGGTTGCTTGGTCTCCCTGGTAGGGCACTGTGTCTGAGATAGCCGGGGACCCAATGGAGACATCTGTCAGGGACTACACTTATCTCTCCAGGCTCCTGGATTCCAGAAGACCCCCCACATGCAGCCTATATACATCCCCATTAGCCTGCACCTTCAGATACCTTTGGCTCAGAGTAACTCCTATGTCCTCCCAGAGAGGTTTGCTAACATCAGGTAGAGGGCATGACTAACAGATTTCCATATTCATGAGATCTATGGGCCAGTGGGTGTAGCTAATTAAGTTATCCCTTCCCAGTCCATCCTCTTTCCCACTCCCTATTTAAGTGAGCTCCCCCTGGCTTTTGAGGGGTGCACATGCACCTCCAGATCCAACTATCACTCCATGAACAATAAAATCTTCTTTGGAAACCCAGTCCATTTGTCCTCTGAGGCCTTCTTTGTCCAAGCTTCCAGCCTCTGGAACCTTGGAATTTGTTGTGTATGTGGGAACTGCCAGCGTGGAAATGCCCAAGACTAAGCTACCTGCCTGATAGAGGGTTGCTGCAGAGTGATCCCGAAGCACCCCAACCCCAGAGCATATTTTTCCAACAGTACTTTACAATTAAATCTGCATTCAGACATGGTTTCACAGGGCAGCTCTGAGGAGGCAGAGGCAGGCAAATCTCTGAGTTCAAGATCAACCCCTTCTATAAGTCTTAGAACAATAGATGATACACATAGAGATCCTGCTTCAAAACAAAACAAAATTCCAACAACACCAATCTCAACAAGAACAAGAATAAAAGTCCAACAGTAACCCAAACAACAAGAAACATGTGAGCTTGCTGAGTGTGCTGACAAGGGTGACTGGGGACCTGTATTGGACATATGTTCCTTACCCACCTTTGCTTGCCTATATCCCAGATGAGACAAGATACCTTGCCTCAAGTTTTCAGACCTTGTGGGACAGAGAATCAAAAGGAGAAATTGTAATGTATTTTGTACTTTTCTTAAAGGTGACCAGCTATTAGGACTCAATCATTTACTGGTCTAGAAATCAATCCAATATTGGAAATAACAGTGTACATTTGGAAGGCTGGATCTGGATGTTTTCAGAGACATATTTGGAATTTAGCTGTAGTTCACTATGATGTTAAGATAGCAAGAGATAAAGTTGGAACAAGATTTGGATTTCAAACAAGTGTTAGTGCATGTTTTAAGGCTCTTTTTATTGTCAAGCTAAAATTGGTTTTGTCTCTTCTACAGTATTTATTTTAAGTTGCATTGACTTTATAATTTCCAACTGTGTTAGTGTGTTGAAACATGGCATTTATATTATGGGGGTCTATCAACCAGCTTTTGTCTTACTGCACTGAGTATTAGAAATCCTTGATTCTCTGAAAACCTTGAGAGTGCTGGAAGAAGTGAGTTAGGCTTTAAAAAAGAAACAAACAAATGAAAAAGCAAAACTAAAACAAGAAGAACAATGAATTTTAAATGTGAAATGGTGGGTATCATTATGGCCTTTTCCTATATATTTAGAATTATCTTTGTTCATATTCATAGAGAATCTCCACTTATATTCCTTTGCCTCTTTGTGGCTTTCCCACAATGTGGTTTCCTCACTTATGCACGTACAACCCTCCAAGTTAGAAGATGAAATGGATAATTTTCTAGATACCACATACCAAAGTTATATCAGAATCAAGTAAACTATCTAAACAGGCCCATAACACCTGAGGAAATAGTTGCAGTTATTAAAGTCCACAAACCAAAAGAAGCGCACAGGCAGATGGTTTTAGTGCAAAGTTCTTTCAGACTTTCAAAGAAGACATAATGCTAGCACTCTTCACACAATTTTACAAAATAAAAACTGATGGAATACTACTTAATTCATTTCATGAAATCATGTTTACATTGATAACCAAACCACACAAAGACCCAACTAAGAACAAGAACTTCAGACCAATTTTCTTATAAATGTTGATGCAAAAACACTCAATAAAATTCTGGCAATATAAATCCAAGAACATATCAAAAGGATCATACACAATGATCAAGTAAGTTTAATCCCATGGATGCAAGGAATGGTACAATATACAGAAATCTTTCAACGTAATCCCTGTATAACAACTCAAAGAAAAATTTCACATGATCATCACATTAGATGATGAAAAATCCTACAATAATATACAACACAGTTTCATGTTAAAAGTCTTCAAGAGATCAGGAATTGAAGGCACAAACCTGAACTTAATAAACACAATATAGATCAAACCACCAGCCAACATCAAATTAAATGGAGAGCAACTTGAAACAATTTCACTAAAATCAGGGATAAGACAAGGCTGCCCACTCTCTATTTTTTTTTAATACAATACTAGAAGTTCTAGCTAGAGCAAATAGACAACAAAATGAAGTCACTGGGATACAAATTGTAAAAAAAAGAATTCTAGGTATTACTCTTTGTGGATGATATGAGAGTATACATAAGTGACCACCAAAATTCTGCCAGAGATATCCTACACTGAAAAACAGCATCAGCAATGTGTGTAGATGCAAAATTAAATGAAAAAAAAGTAGCTTTCATACATATATAGGATACATGGACTGAAAAAGAAATTAGAGTGAGAACACCCTTCACAATAGTCAAATAATATAAAATATCTCGGTGAAATTCTAACCAAGCAAGAGAAAGATCTGTATGAGAATAATGCCAAGTCTCTGAAGCAAGAATGATATAATATCAGAGGGGGAAAGTTCTCTGATGCTCATGAACTGTAGATCACTATAGTAAAGGCATCTACAAAAGCAATCTACAGATTCAGTACAATCCCATGAAGTCACTCAAGTCTTTGCAGATAGAGAAAGAGCATTTCAACTTCATATGGATAACTAATAACCAGGACTACAAATATCTGAACCATAAAGAAAGTTTGTGGAATCACTATCCCTGATGCCAAGCTTACAAAGATCATAGTAATAAAAACCAATGTATTGGTGATGAGACAGACTTGTGACAATGCAATAGAACTGGAGACCCAAATGTACCCACATAATTGAATATTTGATCTTGACAAAGAAACCATAACCATACAGTGGAAAAAGATTATAGCATATTCTACAATGTGCTGTCTAACTGAAGTCTGCCAGTAGGAGATGTGAATCGATCCATTTCTATCTCTTTATATAAAGCTCACATTTACCTGGATCAAGGACCTCCAAATGAAACAAGATACTTTGAATCCAATACATCAGAAAGGGGAAAATAACCTTGAACATACTGGCACAGGGAAAGATTTCCTGAACTGTATACCAATGGCTCAGTCTCTAAGATCAACAGTTGACAATGGAACCTCATAAAACTAAAATTCTTCTATAAGGCAAAGCCTACCTTCTTTAGGACAAAACTGCGACCAACATATTGGGGTAAGACCTTTGCTAACCGTATATCCAATAGAGGTCAAACATCCAAAATATACAAAGAACTCAAGTAGCTAGACTCTATATAAACAAATAACACCATTAACAAATATACATAGCTAAACAGAGAAGTATCATCTGAGGAATCTGGAAAGGACTAGAAGCAGCAAAGCAAATGGTCAAAGTACTTAGTCATCAGAGAAATGAAAAAAAAAAAAAAAAGTGATCCAGAGATTCCACCTTATACCAATTAGAATGGCTAAGATCAAAAATTCAGGTGACAGCAGATACTGTGGAGAATGTTGGGAAAATGTACACTCCTCCATTGCCTGTGGAATTGTAGGCTGGTACAAACAATGTGGAAATCAATGTGGTGGTTCCTCAGAAAACCAGAAATAATTCTACCTAAAGACAAAGCCATACGTCTTCTGGGCATATACCCAAAGATGTCCCACCAAATCATAAGGGCATATGTTCCATTATGTTCATAGCAGCCTTAGTTAAAATATCCAGAAGCTGGAATCGAACCAGAAGTCCCTCACTGGAAGAATGGACACAGAAATCGTAGTACATTTACAGAATGGATACACACCAGGGATACCCTCAGTATGAACATGTGTCTTACTGTTCTTTCCTATGTACCCTTGTGGTCCTAGGGGCAGCTTTGGGTTTCTGCCTGTCACTGAATAACCATGGGAGACAACTGTGCACTCTCATAATCCCACATTGATGGTGACACTCATCAGTCTACAATTGTGTGATTTGAGGAAACAATCTCTAACAGGGTGAACTGGGAGTTCACTGTCATCTCATGGTCACTCTACCCTGGACATAGAGCTCTTCCCCTCCAACTCTTGGTTAACATTATCACTGTGAGGAAAACTAAGCCCAGAGTGTTGTCTTGAGATGTAAGCAATCCTCCTGCCTCTTCCAGACCACCTAGTGCTAATACTGGATGGAAGAACAAATACAGACACTCTTTAATTTCCTTTAACATATAACTTTCTGTCTTCACTTTTAAACTCTTCAAATTACCCCTCTGGTAAGTGGAAAGGCTTTTGTTTCATCATGATCAGGGTCTACTTATTTTAATTAAGTGATTTATTTATTTATTTATTTATTATTTATTTATTTATTTGTCTTCGAGGCAGGGTTTCAAGACAGGGTTTCTTTGTATAGCCTGGGCTGTCTGGAACTCACTCTGTGTCGGAAGCCAGGACCCTCGCCCTTACCCTCATCCCCTACCTTTCCCCACCTGCACAATACCCCCTGCAGCTTGGCAACAGAAAGATCTTGCTTGGCAGCTGCAGATAGAAAAAGCAGTGTACAGTGTCTCTGAGAAAAGCAGGTAGACCACAAATTGTTCCAGGGCACAGGCCAAGAAAATTCTGTATTTTTCCACCACCTGGTCCCTCTTACCCCCTCCCCTTGTAAAACATGATATAAAAAGGTCTTTCATGCTCAAATACACGGCTCTTGACAAGCAGTTGCTTCCTTGAGTCCTTTCTCTCTCTCACCCATTCTTCTCTTCAGGTTGTGATCCTCCTCACCCTCACGAATTACTAGGACCTGCAGGTCAGGTCAACTCTGTATACCAGATTTGCATGAAACTCAGAAATCTGCCTGCCTTTGCCTCCCAAGTGCAGGGATTAAAGGTGTGTACCACCACTGCCCAGTAGTTCTTGACATTTTTGACCAACTTTCCCAAGGTTAATTTGTCAACTAATCATTTTGCCTTTGAATTGAGAGTCTCAGAAATTTTCAAAAAATTAAAAGAGCAACATTAAGGTAGTTAGCCTTATTACGTATGATGGAAAAAATACTAAAAGCTATAGGTAATGGCACACAGCTATAGTTCTAACACCTGTGAGGTAGAGTTAAAAGCATAAGAAGTTCAAAGTTATTCTTAGTTACACAGAGAGTTCATGGACAGTCTGGGCTACCTGAAGCCATGATATACATTGCCTGGAGATGTGCCCAGCATGCCTAACACCTGGTTCAATCCTCAACATTAAATAGAAAAGTGAGCAGCTCTTAGCATCTAATCCCATCATTAGGGTACTGTTTCTCCGATTATGGAGGGCAACTCTTTTTTGATAGCTGTCACAGATCCCAAATATCAGATATTTACATTACAATTCATAACAGTAGCAAAACTACAGTTATAAAGTAGCAACAAAATAGTTTTATATTGGGAGGTCACTACAACCTGTGTCTTAAAGGGTTGCAGCATTAGGATTGAGGAGGTGAAAGTGGAGGTGGGGGCAAGGATCATCCTTGGCCAGATAGCAAGTTTGAAGGAGGGCTGCTACAAGATGTCTTTGGATGGATGGTTGAGTTAGGTAATGAAAAGAAAATTGTGAATGGGCAGGTGAATCTTATCAAATTCTGTTCTTGGACTAGGTGAGATAACATTTCCTTTGTTTTTGTTGATATGATTAAGTACAGAAAGAATTTCTTTGGTTTGTTGTTTTCTTTTGTTTTGATTTTGTTTTTCAAGACAGGGTACCTGTGTGTGTGCGCACAAGCATGAGTGTATGTCGCCCAGGCTCTCCTAGAACAACCTCTTGTAGATCAGGCTGACCTGGAACTCAGAGAGGTCCAATTGGTCCTGCCTCTGGAATGCTGGACTTAAAGGCCTATACCTTACAACCAAGTAAAATCTCAGAAACCCCAGTAACAGTGAAAAGTGTTCTTTGATGCCTGTTCTCACTGTGACAGGCTTACCACTCTCATCTGACAACCAGACATCACACACAACACAGGGAATGCATAGTTTAGGTGGTTGTGTTTTGAAACAGGCCTTCACTTAAGTAGGTAGGTTTGGAATTTTCTTTGAATTTCTCTTGAATTTTAGCCTTGAATTTCAATGTTGCCCTTTAATTATTAAATACAAGGAAAAACCAACCTCCTTAAGAGAATTTCTGAGTGGAGATTCAAATGACTAATCAGGTAGTAACAGTTTCCATTCAGAGATCCAGCTGTTAAGGTAATATTTAGGCAGTAAGGTTTTTTTGTTTATTTCTATATTTATATTTTTTCAATATTTTATTGACATTTCAGATGCCATCCGCCTTTCCATTCCCCCCACCCATTAATTTCCTATCCCATCCCTTCTCCACCTATTTTGCTTTATACTGTTTAAATTACATGCAAGTGGGAAGGTCAGTTCTAGATTGAGGAACTAGCAATACAATAGATGCAAATAGTCTAGGAACAAGGAAGAAAATGAACTCAGATTATCAAAGAATATGCAAAATAATAAACAGAGTCCTGTGTTCACTCCTTTGATCACTATTTGTAAGGGCTTATCAGGATGATCAAAATATCTGAGCCTACTTCCCTGTCCTAGTGTAAAGTCATTTTCATGGCTGAAGCCTACTTCTTTGTTCTAGCTTAAGGTTTAGATTTCTGCCTATAATTACGTCTTTGTTCTAGCCTAGGATTTAAATCAGTGCCTGGAATTACTTCTTTGTTCCAGTTCAATGTTAGATTTCTGACTGCAGTCCATTTCCTTGTCCTTTCCCTTTGTCAGATTCCTACTAAGCAGCCCATTTCCTTGTCCTTGTCCAAGGATGGATGCCTTCCAGGCAGCCCAAAAGCTCTCTACATCTCTCCCCTTTTTATTGTATAAACAAGACTGAGCGAGTCTTAGGTCATTCTGACAAGATGGCCTTCCTTACCCATCATGGAATATACATTATAATAAGCAATACACTTCTGTCTTAGGTTAGCAAGTCTCTGCACAGAATCTTACTTGTCCTTGCCTTGCCAGCCTGTTAAATTAATAACTCAGTCTTGGGGTCCATTTTCAGTTTCAAGTAATATACTTTGGTTGCCAGCATGTTGATGTAGTTAGAGACAAGCTTTAACATGATGGGCATGAATAGAAGTATTCCCAGGACAAGAAGGGCTGGCATGAACAAGCTATATATGCCATTCCCCAGGATTGACCAAAATGGAAATACTGACCTCAGGCCATGTATAATTTTATCTTCATTATCTGCAGCATCAAAGCTCAACAGAGCAGCATTCTTTAAATTCATAGTATCAATATGCAAAGTTAACTTACCCAGGTATTAGGATTTTGCCAAATACCCTAGAGGTGTCTTCAAATTTTTTCTAATTTTAAATAAATTTTTCTTTTTACCTCTTCTTACCATTTTTATAAAAGAAGACACCCAAACAAAACTCACCACTGAACAGTTTCCCAATTAGAAATTGTTAAGATCTGCTTATAAAGCAGGAGTCTGGCTGAAGTGCAATTATAAGTAGAATTATAAGTAGAATGTCTTGCCATCTTTATGTATCTTAATTATGCACTTCATAAACAATTACATACAATTCACCAACTTCCCAGAATTCTGAAAATAATTTCAATTGAGGTATTCTGTTTGTGGAAGAGACAAATATGTCTCTTGTTTTTAGTTGTATCTAATTTTCTTTTTTTTTTCCCTAAATAAAATTTTTATTTAAAATATATTTATTCAAAAATAAATTTTAAAAGTTTCTAATGAATTTTATAATGACAATCATTGTAAATTTTAGAAGTAACACTACTCCAGTGATATTTTGTATGACACTTGGGATGGCTCCTAACTCTTGAAACCTGAACCTCCTTCAGATAATTTGAATAGGTTTAATTTCATCAATGCATTGTTCCAGATACCTATAAAAATCTCTTTTTATACTGAATACATTTTTTTGCTCAATGGTTAACAAAAATAGATATGTTAATTCCTTCTGTCAATGGACAGAATTACTAGCAATTAATGAAATTAAATCTGTTATGCCAGCAATAATCAAGCCTGCTACCCTCTTGGTTCTGCTTAAAGCCTAACTCACTTCTTCTAGCACTTTAAAGCTTTTTTCAGAGAATCAAAGTTTTCTAATACTCACAGCAGTAAGACAATAGCTGATTGATAGACCCCTTTAACAGACATGCCAGGTTTCAACACATGAACATAATTGGAAATTATACAGTCAATGCAACTTATAATAAATACTGTAGAAGAGACAAAACCAATTTTAGCTTGACAATTAAAAGAGACTTAAGACATGCACTAATCCTTGTTTGAAATCCAGATCCTGTCCCAACTTTACCTCTTGCTGTCATAACATCATAGTGAACTACAGCTAAATTCCAAATATGTCTCTGAAAATGTTCAGATCCAGCCTTCCAAATACAGACTGTTATTTCCAATATTGGATTGATTTCGAGACCAGTAAATGATTGAGTCCTAATAGCTGGTAACCTTTAAGAAAAATACAAGAGATATTATAATTTCTCTTTTTGATTCTCTGTCCCACAAGGTCTAAAAACTTGAGGCAAGGCAGCTTGTCCCATCTGGAATACAGGCAAGCAAAGATGGGTCCAATACAACTCACCAGTCACCCTTGTCAGGTCACTCATCAAGCTCACAGGTCAGCATCATTCCTTGTCTCAGCAACAGTATGACTCGTCTATCTTTTTAAAGTTCCATGGACCTCTTCTACAATACATTGTCCTTGATTGTACAGAATCCCCATAATAAACTGTTGAGAAAAAGTCTGAACTGCTTGACTTCAATTGCCATATCTATTATCTGTATTTTTTTACTGGATATTTTATTTATTTACCTTTCAATGTTATCCCCTAACCTATGCCCCCCCTAACACCTTATTCCATCCCCCTTCCTCCTACTTCTATGAGGGTGTGCCCCCACCCATCCATCCATTCCTGCCTCCCTGCTATCGAATTCCTTACCACTAGGGCATCCAAACTTTCAAGGACCAAGGTCCTCCTATTCCACGGATGACTGACAAGGTCATCCTCAACTACCTATACAAGTGGAGACATGCGTCCCTCCCTTTGTGTTTCCAGGATTGAGGTTTTGACCCTGAAAGTTCCAGTTTAGTATTTTGATACTCCTTCTAAGAAGAACCAAATCACCCACAGTTTGGTCTCTTTTCTTCATGAGCTTCATGTGGTCTGTGTGTTGCATATTGAGTATTGTGAGCTTTAGAGATAATATCCACTCATGAGTGAGTACATACCATGTGTGTTCTTTTGTGATTGGGTTACCTCACTCAGGATGATATTTTCCAGTTCCATCCATTTGCCTAAGAATTTGATGAACTCACTGATTTTAATAGCTGAGTAGTACTCCAGTGTGTAAATGTACCACATTTTCTGTATCCATTCCTCTGTTGAAGGACATCTGGGTTCTTTCCAGCTTCTGGCTATTATAAATAAAGCTGTTATGAACATAGTGGAGCATATGTCCCTGTTGTATGTTGGAGCATATTTTGGGTATATGGTATACCCAAACGGAGTGATATAGCTGGGTCCCCAGGTAATACTATGTTCAACTTTCTGAGGAACTGCCAATCAGCTATCCACAGAGTTTGTACCAGCTTACAACCCCACCAACAATGGAGGAGTATTCCTCTTTCTCCACATGTTCGACAGCATCTGCTGTCACCTGAGTTTTTATCTTAGCCATTCTTACTGGTGTGAGGTTGAATCTCAGGATTGCTTTGCTTTGTATTTCCCTAATGACTAAGGATGTTGAATACTTCTTTAGATGCTTCTTGGCCATCCAAGTTTCCTCAGTTCAGAATTCTTTGTTTAGCTCTTTACCCGATGTTTAAATCAGGTTATTTGAATGTATAGAATCTAATTTCTTCAGTTCTTTATATACCTTGGATTTTAGCCCTCTATCAGATGTAGGATTAGTAAAGATCTTTTCCCAATCTGTTGGTTGCCACTTTGTCCTATTCACTGTGTCTTTTTCTTTACAGAAGCTTTGCAGTTTTAGGAGGTCCCATTTGTCAACTCTTGATCTTAGAGCATAAGCCATTGGTGTTCTGTTCAGGAACTTTCCCCTTGTGCCTAGATATTCAAGGTTCTTCCCATGTTCTCTTCTATTAGTTTCAGTGTATCTGGTTTTATGTGGAGGTCCTTGATCCACTTGGAATTGAGCTTTGTACAAGGAGATCAGTATGGATCAATTTGCATTCTTCTACATGCTGACCTCCAGTTGAACCATCACCGTATGTTGAAAATGCTGTCTTTTTTCCCACTGGATGATTTTAACTCCTTTGTCAAAGATCAAGTAATCATAGGTATGGGGGTTCATTTCTGGGTCTTCTACTCTCCTCCATTGATCTTTCTGCCTGTGTCTGTATCAATACCATGCAGTTTTTATCACTATTGCTCTGTAGTACAGCTTAAAATCATGTATGGTGATTCCCCAGAATTTCTTTTATTGTTGAGAATAGTTTTTGCTATCCTGGAATTTTTGTTAATCCAAATGATTTGAGAATTCCTCTTTCTATGTCTGTGAAGAATTCAGTTGGAATTATGAAGGGGATTGTGTTGAATTTGTAAATTGGTTTTGGCAAGATGGCTATTTTTACTATATTAATCCTTCCAATCCATGAGCATGGGAGATCTTTCGATCTTCTGAGATCTTGCTCAATTCCTTTCTTCAGGGACTTGAAGTTCTTGTCATACAGATAGTTTACTTGATTGATTAGATTTACACCAAGGTATTTTCTGTTATTTGTGACTATTGTGAAAGGTGTCATCTCCCTAATTTCCTTATCATCCTGTTTATCTTTTGAGTAGAGGAAGGCTGCTGATTTGTTTGAGTCAATTTATATCCAAAAACTTTGCTAAAGTTGTTTATCAGCTTTAGCAGTTCTCTGTTGGAAGTTTTGGGGTCACTTAAGTATACTATCATATCATCTGAAAATATTGAAATTTTGACTTCTTTCTTTCCAATTTGTATCCCTCTAACCTCCTTTTCTTGCTAATTGTTCTGGGTAGGAATTCCAGTACTATATTGAATAGGTAGGGAGAGAGTGGCAGCCTTATCTAGTTCCTGATTTGAGTGGGATTGCTTCAAGTTTCTCTCCATTTAGTTTGATGTTGGCTACTGGTTTGTTGGATATTGCTTTTACTATGTTTAGGTATGGGTCTTGGATTCCTGATCTTTCCAATACTTTTATCATGAAGGGGTGTTGGTAAATGAAAATCAATCAATCAAAAACAAGATTTGATGTTTCAGATTGTCAATTTGATGCTCTTCTGGAACTCATAGTGCTCTCTATAGAATTTTCTTTCATTTTATTTTAGGAATCTAATTCATTTTGAATTAAAATTTTTGTAAGATAGATTAGAGTAAATCAGGATATGAGATGTTTGCCAGTTTGCCTGAGTCCTTGAATATTGCCTCCTTAGCTCACATAAACAAGCAGAGTAGCGCAGTCTCAGATCTCAGGAGGTAGAGGCTGAACATTCAGTGTTTCATGACACTTGGCTACATATGGATCTTCTGGCTATACTTGGCTAAATAAGGTCAGCTGCTTCAAAATAACTACACAAAGAATGCAAGCAAGCATGCAAGGAGACAAACAAATGCAAAAAAAAAAACAAAAAAAACAAAAACACAACATTAAGAAGAAATTGACATTGTCAACATAAGTCAGATGGAGTGTCCTGATGGGTATACATGACTTACCTGCTTTGGACACTGCTCTCAGAAGCTCCAATATCAGAAAGGTCAGGCAGCCACTACTGACTCCAAGGCTCAGATGGTGTTGTGAGACCATTTGAGTCCTTATATACTTTTCCCTCCTCACACCTCCCCTTTGTAGCCACATCCCTCAGGCAAAACTGCCACCTGATAGGATGGTGAAGACTTTACCCATTTAATCTTATTTTGACCTCACTAGAGTGAATCAGATCCTCATGTGGGAATGGATAAAATCTGACCTTATGGTCACAATCGAAGCTCAGCCAGTATATTTCTCCTCAAAGTCTGAGTTCTGTGATGTTTTCTGTTCTCCCACATGAATTTACAACCGATTTCTCAGGTCTCTCTGAAATGATTAGGTAGCCTGAACTGACAGGTAGGTCTCAGTAACAGGATTTAGGGTGGTGATATGAGATAGAGTGTGTCCAGTATGATTAGGTCTCCAGAGAGGAAAGGTAGGGCCCCTAAATGAAGAACCATTCAGCAAGACAATGTGCAAACACTAAATATATCACTGTTAGTCTCTCTGTCATTTCCTCTGTCTCTATCTCTCTCCGTTTCTCTGTCTCATCTCTGCCTCTCTCTTTCCCCCCTCTGTCCCTCTATTTCTCTCTCTCTCTGTGTCCCCTGTGTCTCTCTTTCTTGGATTTTATCTGTACTATCTTTGCCTTTGATGAAATAATTGCAGGAAATAAGTTTTAAACTGTTTAGGGACTGTATGAATGGTTCACACTTTTCAAGAAGATCTGTTCTTCCACAGGACCAGGGTTTTATTCCTAGCATCCAAATGCCAGCTCATAACCATCTACAACTCTTCTCTACCTCTCTTCAGCCTTCTTAGGGTAGGGCATGCTAACATGTCAGCAGGGAAACATATATCCCTAAAATAATACAAAAACTGCTTGTTGTGTTTTTTGCAGTTATTATAATGTTATATGCCTTTAATACTAGTTCTTAAAAGGCAAAACCAGGCTGATCTCTCTGAATTCAAGTCCTTTATAGTCTCTCTGGAGAGTTCAAGAACAGCCTTGGCTAGATAAAGACACCCGAACTTAAAATAAGCAAGAATCAAAGTAAACAGAGAACCCAGTGTTTACATTTCACACTTTAACCACATCATACCACAGGAAGAAACAGGGAGATCTCAATAGGTTTGACACCAGTCTGTATAAGACATTTTTCATTACCTAAATTGAAAGAGTTTTTTTTAGAAAAGCCAAAAATCTGAGACTGGCTTGATAGCCAAGAGACCAATAACTAAACCAGTCTGATTCATTGAATTTTATATGTTTCTTATTTACTAGCTCAGAAATTGGTCTGCCTTTGCCTCCCAAGTACTGTGATTAAGGGCGTACCCCATCACTGCCTGATAAGAAATTTTCAAGAGAGTTGATCAGACAGTGAAATCTGCTAATGTGTTATTTACAGAAAAAAAAATCTAATTGTGGTGTGGCTCAGCACTTAACACACACCTTTAATCCCTTGGATAGAGTATGGGTCTACCCTTAGTAGACACCTTTAATTCAATCCATGAAGATAAACTTACTTTGTTGAAGAATGAAGGAACTATATTTCAAAAGTGATGTATATTTGAGTGACAAAGTGTCAAATCAATGAATAATGCCCAATACTCATGAACAAAATAAGGAAAGGCAGTACAGACAGAGAGAGGAAGCACTTATACTGAAACAATTCTACAGAGACAGGTTACAGAGAGTGATCAAGCTAGAAACATGTGAATACAAAACAAGCCAGAGAATGAGAAGGGATAATGAGATTACGACATATTTTTAAAGTTAGTATGAGGTAAATAAAGTCAGAAGCCAAGAGAGGTCAGCTTGAATCAATCAGCTCTTCAAGAGTTTAAAGCAGAAAAGATGAGTTGAACCAGTCAGTCAGAGTTCATGAAGTTTAAGAAAACCTGATCATGTTCAGCAAAAGTCTCGAAGGCTGAAACATTCTAGATCTAGATGAGATTGCACAGAGGCTAGAAGCATCCAGAGACTAGATCTAAGTTAGCAGAGGGAGGCTGTTAGCCACCAAGATGACAATTACATCAGGAGAATAAAAGGTAAGTTAAACAAACACTGGAACTTACAGATATTAACCAAATGGACATAGCAAATACTGCACAACATTTCACCCAAAACCAAAGAATAAACATGCTTCTCAGCACCTCAGAGAACTGTCTCCAAAATTAATTACATACTTGGTTGCAAAGCAAATTTCAACAGATACTAGAAAATTGAAAAAGCCCTGTTTGTCACCAAATTGCCATAGATTAAAGCTGGATTTCAACGACAGGGGAAAAAAAGAAAACCAGAAAGATACAAACTCATAGAAACTGAACAACTCTCTACTCAGTGAAACTGTGTCAAGAGAGGAATAAAAAAAGACTTTGAAAATTCAATAATAATGAATACACAATATACCCAATTTATGGGTACAAAGAAACTGTTACTAAGAGGAAGTACATGGAACTAAATGCTTACATAATATATAGAGAGATCCCATACTACCATATTAACAACACGCCTGAAACTATAGAATATAAAGAAGTAAACATATACAAGAGGCATAGATGGCAGGGAATTATTAAACTGAATGTTGAAATGAATGAAATACAGAGAGAGAGAAAGAGAGAGAGAGAGAGAAAGAGAGAGAGAGAGAGGAGAGAGAGAGAGAGGTGGGAGGGATAGGGAGTGTGAGAGGGAAGGAGCGAGCGAGAGAGAGAGATACAAATAATCTATGAAAGAAAGAATTTGTTCTTTAAAAAATATTCCCTAGATCAATAAACCCTTAAAGAAACTAACTGAATGATGGAGAGAAAATTTTCAAATTGATAAAATCAGAAAAGAAAATGAAGACATAACAAATAGCTCAGCAAAATCATGAATAATTGGATTATATTTTAAATAATGTAGTGCACAAAACTAGAAAATCTAAAAGAAATGGATCATTTTCTGGCTAAATACTACTTACCAAACTGAAATCAAGATTAGATATACTAGAATTTTGTGTTTGTATTTATTTTGATATACATGTACTTAACTATATAATGTATGAAAATATTAATTTAAAGATATAGATGTAAATATAAAATTATTCAAACTTATAAATTTGCAAAATAAGAAGAAAGCATTAGTGTCTTGCAGTGACTCTCTGAAAGGGTTCTTATATTCACCAGGTCTCAGTTCATTTTATTGTCTTCACAGAGACCTAATCAAACTATACATTTTATTTTATAACAGAGGATGACTCTGACATACAGGTTAGCATAGGCTACATAATGAGTTGCAGATAGCTGTTAGGTATACTAGGAGAAATTACTTAGGGAAAAAAGAAAGTCCAAGAGTAAGCCGGGCAGAAGATACTAGAAGGAAAAGTCCAATACAAAGAGTTTAACTACACTCAAGAAAATATAAGGCATAAATGATTACACATCACTAAAATCAAAAGAAGAGAATCACATCATGTACTAGCAACAAAAATATAGCAGGAATTAGAAAGTTTTGACCATTAATATCTCTTAACATCAATGAGCTCAATTCCCTAATAAAACGACTCAGGCTCACAGAATGTATATATAAACAGAACACATCATTCTGATGTATACAAGAAACACATTTGATCAATAAAGATAGACATTACTTCTGAGTAGATGGCTGAAAAATAAAGGTTATAAAGCAAACGGATCAAAAAGGAAAATATAGAAACCCGTCTAATATCTACTAACAAATTTTCAACTGAAAGTAAGCAAAAGAGTCTGGGAAGAACACTTCAAATTCACTAAAGGAATGAAGTCCAAGAGGACTTCTCCATTGTAAACATCTATGCCCCAAATGCAAGGGCACCCACATTCATAAAAGAAACATTGTAAAATAGTTTGAGAAGGTGGAGGCAGGAAACAGCCTTCCTCACTGCTGACTTCCACCTGTCTTGAGTTTGGAGTTGAGGCCTCCCCCACACTTGTTCCCCTGCAGTCTGCAGCATCTGACCATGTTTGGCCCATGGAGAAACGCAGTAACCAGCTTGAACCTGTACTGCTGTGGGGCTAGCCTTGGAGTGGCTGCTTAAGTTGCTTGGCCTCCTTGCCATGCCAGTGGAGGAGGCCAATGCCATCATGTCTCCTGAGTAGGAACTGGAGGTCTGTGCACAGGAAGTGCTCAGCAGGCTCCAGGCAGCACTGCTCCAACTGAAGTAGCTGCAAAGAGTTCCAGTGCCTGCAGCTCCCTGCCCTCCTCGCCCCCGCCTGAGGAGGAGGATGAGGAACTGTGCCTGCAGTCACTGGAGATCATCTCACACTACATGCAGGAGCAGGTGGCAAGCTCCAAGGACAATTAGCTGCTGGGCAACGCCACTGGGCCTGGACAGAGGGCTCTGAAGTACCTCATGGCCTAAGAATCTTCCTGTGTACAGATCTGATCCAATTTATCTACACCTTCCAAATCGAAAAATAAGCAAGTCAGTGGACAGTCAATTATTGAATCAGAGGCCTTTTTGGCCAGGAGGGTGTAGCTCCAAAGAGAGGGATCACCTGAAAGGTATGTAAAGAGTAATAGCAGGCAGAGAAACTCTCTCTCTTGTAGCCTGGAGTTTCAGCCTTCCCTTGCCTGAATATGGTGATCTGTCATCAGTGTCCAGATCAAGTAAGTCCCTCAGCTCCATAGGGATTTCTCAACTCAGGCAACCATGTCTAACCTTGTCCTCACTTGAAATTTTGTTTATATAATGTATTACCTGCTGGTTATTCTTTTTTGAGATGAGTTCCCTCTACATAAAATCACTGTATCTTAGATATTCTGTACTTTTTGGCTAATATCCACTTACCAGTTAGTAGATACCATGCATGTCATTTTGAGTCTGGGATACCTCCTCACTAAGGATGATTTCTATTTCCATCCATTTGCCTGTAAAATTTGTGATGACCTCGTTTTTTAATAGCTGACTAGTATTCCATTGTGTAAATGAACTACATTTTCTGTATCCATTCTTTGGTTGAGGGCTATCTGGGTTGTTTCCATTTTCTGGATATAACAAATAAGGCTGCTATGAACATGGTGAAGCACATGTCCTTGTGGTATGATGGGGATTCTTCTGGGTATATGCCCAGGAGTGGTATAGCTGGGTTTTCAGGTAGAAGTGTGACCCGACCTGCGGGTCCTTAGTAATTTGTGATGACCTGAGGAGGACCGCAACCTGAGAAGAATGGGTGAGAGAGAGAAAGGACTCAAGGAAGTGTTTGCTTGTCAAGAGTCATGTATTTGGGCGCAAAGCACTTTTTTATACCATGTTTTACAAGGGGAGGGATAAGAGGGACCATGTGGTGGGAAAGTACAGAATCTTCTTGGCCTGTGCTCTGGAACAATAGGTGGTCTACCTACTTTTCTTAGAGACATGGTACACTGCTTCTGTGGTCCACCTGCTTTTCTCAGAGGACATGGTACACTGCTTTTCCTATCTGTAGCTGCCAACCCATTCTGTAGTCTACCTGCCTTTCTCAGAGGACATGGTACACTGCCTGAGAACAGCTTGCAGCTACCAAACAGACTCTTGCAGCTGTCAAGCTGCAGGGGGCACTGCGAAGGTGGGGAAGGTAGGGGGTTAGTAAGGGGTGAGGGTCCTGGCTCCCGACAGAAGTGTTCCTAATTTTCTGAGTAACCACCAGACTGATTTCCAGAGTGGTTGCACAAGTTTCTAATTCCACCCCAGTGGAGGAGTGTTCCTCTTTCTCCACATCCATGCTAGAATATGCAATTATTTGAGTTTTTAATGTTAGACATTGTGCTTGTTGTAAGGTGGAATTTCAAGGTCATTTTCATTGTAATTTCCCTGATGACTAAGGACTTTGAACATTTCTTTAATGCTTCTCAGCCATTTGAGATTCTTCTATGGTTGAATTAGTGGAAGGCCTGAAGAAACTGAAAAAGAGGGTAACCCCCTAGTAAGAGCAGCAGTCTTTGCTAGATTACATACCTGGGAGCTCCCAGAGAATTGGCCACCCAACCAGGCAGCATGCACAGGCTGGTCCAAAGCTGCTAGCACATATATAGCAGAGCCTGGCCTACATAGAGAAACCTTGTCTCAGGAAAAAAAAAAAACCAACCAACCAAACAAACAAACAAAAAACATTCATAGCAGAGGACTGCCTGTTCTGTCTTCAGTTCCAAAAGATGCATCAAATCCTGTAGTAAATTTAGAACCTGGGAAGAGGGATATGTGAGTATGGGGAAGGGAAGCACCCTCAAGGAGGCAAAGGGAAGAAGAATTGGATGAAAAACCCTGTGTGTGGGGGGGTGGGGGGCAAGAGCTGGAATGTAAATAAAACTAAACTAAACTAAAATAATTTGCCTGGCCTGAAATTCACAGAGATTCTCCTATCTTGGCCACCTTAAGGCTGCTTAACCAGAATATACAAGTGTGTTCTCAATTATATCTAATTATTAATTGGGCCATTGTGGTTTCTCTGAGATTTTTTTTGTTGTTGTTGTTTTGGTTTTGGTTTTTGAGATAGTCTCACTAAGAATCTCAGGGTGACCTTGAATTCAATGCAATCCATGCTGGAATGACAGCTGTGAGTTACTCAAGTGCCTTGACTACTGATCTTTATGTCACATTAAGTCTGGGATTCTTTGGTGTGCCTTTAATCCCAGCAACAAGAAAGCAGAGTGAGGCTGATCTCTGAGTTTGAAGCCTAAGTGATTGTGAAAACAGCCAGGTATTATATGTGTCTTTAAAAAGGCAAAACAAGGGGCTGGAGAGAAGGCTCAGCAGTTTAGAACACTGAGTACTCTTCCATAGGTCCTGCATTAAATTTCCAGTAAATACTTGGTGGTTTACAGCCATGTATAATGGGATCTGATGCCTTCTTTGGGTGTGTCTGAAGACAGGAACAGTGTACTCACATACAATACATGAATGGATAAATAAATAAATAAATATAATAAATAAATAAATAAATAAATAAAGCAAAACAGGCTGACAAACACAAAATACCAAAAACAAATGGTATTTGCATCTCCTCCCTGATACATAGTCTCTTATTTTCATGGTGTTCAGGAAGTTCTCAAACTGGCAGGAAGAAACCTGCATATATATGTATGTATATATGCATATATAAAATATCTATCTATCTATATAATATACTATATATATATATACACATATGTATATACAAATATGTATGTGCTTATATAATAGACTTTACATGATAATCACAGTCTCTCTTCCACCCTCATCTCCTCCTGTACCCATCCATGACTGCAACAGGGGAGCAGAGGCTGGATGATCTCTACATTTTCTTCCATTCCTGCTTATGAAGCAAATTTTAAATATCACAGATAAGATCAAAGAAGCAAAACAAATAAACCAATAACAAAAAAACATAAGCAAAGTATTTTCACCTGCTAATAAATATATGGTCTGTTCTTTTCAAGCAACTCAAGATGTTCTTAAATTTCCAGGAAGAAGTCTTCTTCTTTTTATTAAGTGTTCAAATGAAAAATCTGATTATTACTTGAAATTAAAATTTCCACTCACTTTCTTAATGTCTTCCTTTTTTTTTTTTTTTTTTTTTTTTGTAGGTTTCAAGGAAGCTGGTCTGGTGCTACAAAAGTAACCAATTATGGCATTGAGTTAGTGAGCCTTCTGCCTCAGCATGTGGATTATAATCTCTACCTCATAGTCTCTTCTTTCTGGATGCTTTATAAAGAGTCAAGGCCCATGCCACTGGCTACTGAAGGTTTACTGACTTTAGTGTTTCTTTTCCACATTATTCAGCTCTGTATATTGCAGAGCTCAAGCTTGGAGTGTTTGCACCACCTCCATAAGACCAGTATGGGAGATAATCAAAGATTAATGTCAACAACTAATGATGGAAATTTCAAAGATGCCATGACTTATTCCATAGAGGTTAACTGGAGAAACCGAGAAGGTGAAAAATTTGGAAATATTTTTCTTTGCTTTTTTTGAGGGCCTGGAGACCTAAGCACAGTCTATTCATCATCAAATAACTGACTGAGCCTTCAGAGTCCCTAGTGATCCCTTCCCATGGATGTTTCACTCCAGCTATGGAACCAACTAGATGTGTTCTTTGGGAACTAGGATATATAGGAGAGAATTCACACCTCCAGAGACTGAGAATTATGGCTTTAAAATGAACAAAGGCTAGAACAAACAGTTCTGGATTAGACATCCTATGGTGGCACAGGCTGAGCAATGGTGGAACATAACTTTAATCTCCTCACTTGGAAAGCACAGGCAGGCAAATCTCAGTGGAGTACAGTCCACTGTGGTCTAGCAAGCAAGTTGCAGGACAGTCAACAATACAGGGAGTTCTGTAAAGACCCTGTATCAAAAAACAATGAAAAAAATCTGAGAGTGATCAGTTTGGTAAACTAATGTTCTCCAGTCTTGCATCCTCATCAGTAGTGATCTAGTCCTCACTCTTCCCTGTATGGACAGAAGGGTTTCCTAAGTTTCTCATCATTATTAATAGTATTTTTTCCCTCCTTCCCAAGGATGACTCTTCAGAAGTCACAAAAATGTCTGACTCTCCACCCACCCTCCTGAACCTGGCAAGGCAGAAGCTACTAAGGGAGGATGCTTTGGCCATTTCTGCTCTCAAGGACCTGGCTATGGATCTTTTCCCAGTGATGTTTGAGGAGGCCTTCACTATTGGACATACAAAGATATTGAAGGTCATAGTATGTTGTGGCTCTTCCCATATCTTTATGTAGGAATGTTGATGAAGAACCTTAACTGGGAGACTTTGAAGTCTGTGCTTGAAGGCAGAAATATACTGATTGTATAAAAGGTTCGTTCCAGGTAGGCAAAATCAACTGGGGTAGAGAAAGGTTCTCTTGGTGCTGAGAAAGAGTAACTAGAAGCAGAAAATATGTAGACAATTATGGATCAGAGGCTGCTGATTTTCAGTTTTTTCTTCACCCCAAAGTCAGGCCTATTCCTCTCTGTTGTGGATAACCCCAGGCTTGTATTTTCATCCTAGTTCCACCCTTCTGGGAAGGGCTGCAGAGCATGATTGAATCTGTACTCAGACAACATCTTGTAAACCTTCTGTCCAATTAAAACCTGTAAAATAAAGGCTAAAGCCAGTGATTGGGCAGTAGAAGGGGAGGCGGTGAAAAAGGCTTAGAGGAGGAGAGAGTGAGAAGAATTCGATATAAAAGGCAGAGCAGAGGCAGAAGAGAAGGGAGTCGTCGGGAGATGCAGAAGGAGAAAGCAGAAGCAGAGGGCAAAGAGAGAAGGAGGAGCTGGAGGAAGCAGGCAGAAGAAAGCTGGTGTTGGAAGGAAGCCAATGGAGGAGCCAGAGCCGGAGGTGGAAGGACAACCACTCGGCCTGGATAAAACCGCAAGTTATAAGGGATCTCATAGTGGGGGATTAGAGTAGTGTAGTGGTAAATCTGCCTAATCCAGGAGTGCAATTTATACCATAATTATTGAGTTGTGTTTTCTTTTACTGGTCTCCTTCGGGAAGGAGATTTTACCCCGAACATATTTGGTGGATTAAATAATTCCTTCTACTACACCTCTCTGGGCATAGAGGCTTAGAGGGTTGTAGAAGTTTGGGCTCAGTCTCAGCTATGTGGGCTTAGGGTTTGATTCTAGGCACAGGTAAAAGCAAAGATTTGGAATTAACAGTCAAAATGTGAAATGTAGGATATAATCAGAGACTGTAAGATGTGTCTTCTCCTCTCTTATGAAAATTATGCTCATTTCTGCCACAGTAGGTGCAATCTCAGAGTGCTTATTTGGAGCAATACACACCATGAGTTCTGGGGGATATGTGCTGGATCCCATGAAGATGAAGGCTTACCAGTGTTCATGAAACAGAATGAGACAGAGAAGGAAGGTTCTGACTCTGGAATGACGAAAGGTCTTGGATCACTTTTATTAGTTCCTTCATATATTTACTTATGTTTTCGTATTACTTTTTGTGAGTTATTGATATCCTCCTTAGTGGACTCTCTTATCTTCATGAGATAGGCTTTTAGGGCAGATTCCTGACTTTTAGGCATGTTGATGTATTGAGGTCTTCCTGTCTTTGGAGAACTAGATTCTGATGATGTCCATGTATATTAGTTTCTGTTGCTTATCATCTTGCCCTTCCCTCTTGCCATCTGGATATCCACAGTGTTTGTTGGTCTGGGTGACTCTGTCTAGAGTCTGCCTCTTTTGTCCATGGATTGCTTTAGGTCTTCCAATAGAACTGCGGCTCTGGTTGTAGCACACCACCTGTGAGACCTTCCAAGTGGGGGCTCTTCAGAGGAGCAGAGAAGCTGCTGTTTTGTTACCATGGCTGCAGTAGATCTCCTAGGAGGCCTTCAGGCTATTGGGTCTTAAGTGGAGGTGTCAGGATGTTGTCTTGTGTGAAGATGTTCTCCAGGGAGCCTATGGCCTGTGGATTCTGTTTCCCTGTGGTGTGTAGCAGAACTTCGGGGAGGCTTTCAGTCTGTAGATTCATTTGGCCTGCATGACTTCAAGCTATGGTGTCAACTTCTCTGAGTCCAGTGGATCCTCTAGGATGGCTCAGGATATGGTGTCTTCACAGGAGCAAGCAGTCAACTGCTTTGAGAGCAGCAGCATATCCTCAACTTCTCTGAGTGCACTGGATCCATGGGAGTAGACCAGCTAGGACTCTGCCCCAGCAAAAAAGAACAAGGAGAAAGAGCAGAAGGTGAGTGGTATTCAGGAGGGCTGGATTTTGTTGGATAGTGGGTCCTGAGGCCACAGGGCTTGCAGCAGCAGGTCTGGAACTTCAGGTTGCTGGGTAGTGGTTTGTTACCAACTACTCTGAGTGCTGTAGAAGGTGACCCTTGAGTTTGTATATTTTTCAAAGACTCTTCTAATTCTGCTGCATATCTAGAACCATTGGCTACCGTCAATGGATGCAAGCCATTCTCCTGCCTCAGCCTTTTGTGTAGCTAGCATAGCAGATGAATGACAGAGCTCCCATGTTAGGTATTAAATATTTCAGAATAGATTTCACAGTTGTTACAACATGTTTCCACAGGGTTCTTTGAAGATTTTTTGAGGAGGTTTGGTGTGGCTGTCCCTATTGTCAAAGATAAAGTAACAATCACCTTGCTTACACTGAGAATCATGTGGGTCACAGGTGACTACAGTTCAGCCAGGTGTTTTGTCTCTAAACTGTCATCCTACTAGGAAGAAGGTTGAGGTAGTAGGATTGTTGAGAATTGATTTTTAAAATCAATCTAATCCTTAGAAAAAGACCCTGTCTCAAAGATATATCTAAGACTAATTAGCAAGTAGCAACGAAATAAATAAAATAAAACAGTGTCAGCCAGTGATTTATTGAATATGCTCTTGATGTTCAATCAAGTGTCAGGTATTTTGGTTTTCATAGAGAGAATATCATCCATCTACACAGTACACAAAATACATTTATTATTTGGTAGGACTAGGTGTTCAATCAGGTGACAGTTTTTGGTTTGGAAGTAGATCCAGAAGGGAAATCTTTGAGGGATAGGTGTTTCACTACTTCAGAATCAGAGAAGTCTGTAGCAGTAGAGAAGCTGGGATTCACTGCCTTGTCCTGGATTTAGCTCCTTGTTACCAGCCCTCACTGACTTTTAATCACTTTTCTTCACTGGGATCCTCCATCAGAAAAAGAATCAATAGATGAGACAGGAGAGATCAAATTCAGTCTCTTAAGAAGAACTGGTTGAAGACACTGGTTTTGATTGTAAATGCAGTGTTTTTGTATGTTTTTTTTTTTTTTTGTTCTTGTCATTTGAGGAATGGCCTCACTAAAGTAGCCCTGGCTTGAACTCATTTCTTAGATAAGACAGGCCCTCAACCCACTGAAATCTCCATTCTTCTTCTTAAAGAGTAATAGTGCTAATGGCATGTGCTACTACACTTAGCCTATAAGACAGTTTCAAATCCATCTGATTGACTTCCATTCTTATTTCCTTTTCTATTTCTTTTTTGATATAGATTTTTTATTTCTATTAAGGTGATACCTAACCATTGATGCATGTTTGTAACTGAAAAGTCCTTCCTTGTCTTGAACATATGTATAAAGATTTACTAATCTAAATTTTAGAGTAATACACATTATGTGTCTAAAAAATAAATTCTGAATTAAACTCTTTAATGAAGGGAGCAAAGTTTTACTCAAATCCCATTTATGTTAGTTGTAGACTTTAATACAGAGCAATGTGTCTGAAAACTGAGAAGAAGGCTCATGACATTCTCTCCACGCTCCTCTGTTCTACCTTCCAAACAAAACCTGCCTTCTGACTAGTTGCTTGTGTTCTAAACTGATGTTGCCTGGGATTATTTTCATTATCTCTATTGATAGAGTTCCCTTTGTGAAAGTGAAAAAATTGACACTAACCTGAGAGGCCAGAGCCCATTGAATGTACTATTCCCCACTATCCAGTCTTATTTAATTATTTAGTCATCTATTAGTAAATTGAGTGATGTGTATTTGTTTCGGCAAAGATTTTTTATTGGATATTTTCTTTACATTTCAAATGTTATCCACATTTTTAGTTTCACCCTCAGAAATGCCCTATCTTATTCCCCCTCCTCTGCCTTCAATGAAGGTGTTCCCCACCCACCAACACATTCCTCCCCCCCTGCCCTCCCATTCTGCAACACTGGGGCATTGAGCCTTCACAGGGCCAAGAGCTTCTCCTCTCACTGATGTCCAACTAGGCCATCATCTGCTACCTATGTGGCTGGAGCCATGGGTCCCTCCATGTGTACTCCTTGGTTCGTGGTTTTGTCCTGGGGAGCTCTGGGGGGCTTGTTTGGTTGATATTGTTGTTCTTTCTATGGGGTTGCAAACCCCTTCTGCTCCTTCAATACTTTCTCTAACTCCTCCACTGTGGACCTCATGCTCAGTCAAATGGTTGCTAGTATCCACTTCTGTGTTTGTCAGGCTCTGGCAGAGCCTCTCAGGAGACAATTATATCAGGCTCTTGTCATCATGGACTTCTTAGTATCCACAATAGTGTCTGCATTTGGTGACACTATGCGGGGTGGAACCCCAGTGGGGCAGTATCTGGATGCAGTTTCCTTCAGTCTCTGCTCTGAAATTTCACCTCTCACTAATTCTCCTGCCTCAGACTGTAGCCAGCCTGAAAATAGCAAACATGGCTGTGGCAACTCTTGTCCTTTTTCTTCAACACTGTGCCTGGCTGAAAACCATTAGTTTACATTTTGAAAGGTATCCCCTAAAGTTCATTCCTTTTTATGGAGGCTTCTTCTTTTGAGGCTCCCTACCAGGGCCCAGCTCTCAAGTCATTTGTCTTACATAATTATGGAGCCCAATGAAAATTAAATGCCTCATTCTCTCATGGAGTTTACCTTTTACCTTTATAACAAGCCTTCTTATAGGCTAGCCATTTTGTCTCTTGATCCTGAGGAAATTCTTTGCTCTTGCCCTGTCCCCCAGGGACAAACAGCCCATTACCCTCTCCCTTGTTCCCTTCCTTTTCTATCTTTTATCATTTTCCGTTTTCCCTTAACCATTGTTCCTCTGGGGCACATAGGTCTTCTCTGTGCTGAGAACTTGGTCTTAGGGTGTCTTAGACTGACTCTGAGGACACCAACATGATTCATTCATGACTCAAACCAGAAACACCTTTCATTCTGTATGGGCATCCCTCCAAAAAAGTCATGGTTTTAAATTGTCTTAGGTTATTCATAGAATCTCATAATAGCCACCTGATACTTTTTTTTTTTTTTTTTTTTTTTTTTAAGAAAACAGCATGGCATGGAGGTGAATATATTTAATCTCATCTTTCCAGGTTGCTCTATAGTGGAAAATTAGACCCATAACAAGCCAGTGAGGCAGAGCCACAGGGCATTAGTTGAAAGACAGTGGTCAGCCTTGATATTAATGAAATGAACTACAGAATGTAAGGAGACTGTGAGAATCTCCATAGAGAACATCCTCTTACCCTCAGCCTACTGTGAATCACCTCACTATCTTAAAGAAGCTGCACTAAACATGAAGGTTGGGAGTCCCCACTAGGACCTGTAACAGGGAATCAGGGCATGGTGTTAGGATATATTTCTCTGCCTAAGGAGTGAAGCTCTTCTTAGCCAACATAAAAATTGTTCTGGAAATATGAAGAACTAGACTAAGGCTTATGGTAACATCATGTTCTTTTCATTTTGATATCAGGTCTCTTAGGCTTCATTTTTTGCAAATATTCTTTCAGCAGAGGTTAAATACAAGGACATACTTCCTAAAATATGCCTGCCTTGGTCCTCATTTTTCATGCTTGGTGAATATGCCTCTCCCCTTATCCCATTGTCCTCCATAACTAACTCAGTTGTTGTGATCTGAGTGTACAACATACTAATTTCTTTCCAAAATATTGAGCAGTTCATCAAACTCTGTGCTTTGGGTCCCATTTATGAGACCTGTTCCTGGGATGCAAGGAACTGCACAAACCTGAGATTGACCTAACAATTGTGATGAGGAATTAAGAAACCAGACACAGGTACAGAAAAGCTATGAATTATTATGTTCTGTGCTCTGATAGGGACATACCAGCAACCCAAAATATTTATTAAATATCAAAATATTTATTGCAGAAATCAAAAGGGGAGACAATCTCCTCATGGAAGGGTGCCTCTATTATAATACACACAAACTATAATAATCCTAGAGAACAAAAGAGTGCTTGATACTTTCTGTAGATGCTACATTCATTTACAAGCTCAGAGGAAGACCTTGCCTTTCCAGTGTGTTTCAGCCCTATAGGTGATTGACATTTCCATGTTCCATCCAGCAGTGGACATTCACTTAGGATTTCATCAATCTCCAATACTCAGCCTCCATTTCTGTCTTTCACAATTAAACTTACACAGATGCAAAAAGGCAACTTTGGGTCTCCAGATCATAAATGTAGTACCCACCACATTTAGAACATTGGGATGTTACAAAGGTGACCTCCTTGGGATTTCTATTGGCCCAGAGTATATTCAGGAGCTCAGGACAAAAGTTTTCTAATCTGTGTGAAAGTATTACACCCCTGTCATAGCACTCCAGAGGGGCAGGGTATGCCTCACTTTTCAGCTGGCTCAGCTGGGCTGTGTGGTTTAGAAGTTCTTTCAGGAAAACCAGAGAAAAGTCATTATCATGGAAACTGACAACTCTGAGGTGGGAACATTGGCTTAGGGCAGGCAGCAGGGTATAGAACTGAGAGTCCTGTAAACCACATGACTCTAATTCCAGGCATTCCAGGGTATGTCTAACTCTCTCAAGGAGAAACCTGAGAGGATCAAGGAGTAAATAACAAAAATTAATATTATCAAGGCTTAGCGATTTGAGCTCAAAAATATTTTGGCAATAGGGCAGGAAATCCAAGTCTGACTGTGAGAGGATACAGCTAGTGATGCTAAGTGACTCCAATGGTTTCTTCAGGCACCTGAGGAGAGAACACATTACTGCTTTCTGTCAAATGGTATTGAAGAGGATTGATAGGATTGGCAGCTAAACAGATGACATTTCTCTCTAACTCATTCTGAATGCATATTGAGAACAACCTTCAGGACATTGCCTTTTGTTTTCTGCTCACACGCCTCACAACATTCTAGTCTGAGTCCTTAAGATATCACATAGTCATGACTCAGTGCCTGACAGGAAATCAGAGCAATGGATATATCAGGGCAACATGGTGTATATAAAAAGTACTAACTACCCCAAACAAAATTCAACAATTTCCTAGTACTGATTTTAAGAGTTCTACAAGGTTTTTTCCTCCAAGTTCCATGATCCTGTCTTCACCTGGAAACCCATTGTCCCATATTTCTCTACACAATCTGTTTTTGAACTCAAAAGTTTTTACACATAAGCAATAAGAGGTTGCTTGTGTCTGGTCATACAGATCGTAGCACAGGACTGATTGCCTCGATATGCTATGTCTCTAAAAGTGATAGGTTTATGTTTGCCAGACAACAAAAGCTTCCATAGCTTGCAAAACAAAACAAAACCACATCAAAACCAAGGCAAAATACAAGAGATGTGTTTTCTCTGGTCTACTACTGGACAGTTCCTTACCTGAGGAATCCTTTCAGGTTGCCATATATAAAGGAGACTTCTTCTACACTGAGGCTTTGCAGACAGTGGAATGTGGGAAGTTGAGGAATTTCAGAATCACCAATACTTAGGGTATCTGTGATGTTATTTAGTGAGAGATTGAGAAGGTTGCTCATCTGTCTCAGATAGGGAAAAAGAAAAGCCAAATCTTCTATACAAAGATGAAATAGCTCCAGATCTTGTATACAGTCTGTATGTAAAAACTTGAAGATTTCTATGAATGTGGCTTTGGTTAAGCCCTTAATCTCTAGCTTTCTATAGCACAGATGAATGGAATCTTTTCTCTGCTGGGCCCACTGCAACAAGTATGTGTCTGATTCATCAAGTCTTCCCTCCACGAGTTTGAGTTGTGTTGTCACCTTCAATTCTTTCTTCACCCCACAATCAGGACTATTTTGCACTGGCTGCTTCTGTGTCATGAATCCTTGTAAGCCTTCATAGGATCGAGCACATATGCCAAAAAGGTCACGGTGTTCATTCCTCCAAGTGATCTCTCTGAGTTTGCACCTACTGTGGGAGAAATGAGTATAACTCTCAAAAGGTAAAAGAAGACATATTTTATAGTCTGATTCTGCTCTATATATTACATTTAAGCTGTATGGTTCAAAACTTTGTTTTCCTGTGTCTAGAATCAAGCCCTGAGACTCATGCTCAGTGAGTGAATAGCATTCTTTGTAAGACAGGCATCTTTAGCCCATTCTTACTTCCTTTCATGCAAAGCTCCTTAATCCCACTGTCATTTCACTTGTACCTTCAAGGGATGCAAGAAAAGACCCACTCCTCTTGGGTGTGTCTATTCTTTTCTGTCTTATACATTATTTATTATTTGCCCAGAGAGTTGAGGCTAAGTCCAAGCCTCTACACCTTTCTCAGTTTCTATGTTCAGAAGAGAAAAGTCCAGACTGTGGGTTGAAGAAACAATTGATGAGCAGAAGCCTCTGATCCACAGTTGGCCAAATATTCTGTGTCCCTAGTTTCTCCTCAGCACTCAGAGAACCTTCCTCCAACCCCAGAAAACCTTGCTTACCTGGAGCGAACCTTTTGTGTAATCAGTATATCTAGTCCCTCAAGGATAGCCTTCAAAGTCTCCAAGTTGAGGTTTTTGATCATCTTTCCTACAGAAAGGTATGGGTCCGGCCATGCAGGTATCATGGCTGTCAAGACCTTTGTATGTCCATTAATGAAGGCCTCCTCAAACATCACTGGGAAAAGAATATTGGGCAGATCCTTGAGAGCAGAAATGGCCAAGGCCTCCTCCCTCAGTAGCCTCTGTCTTGCCAGCTCCTCAAGGGTGAGTGGAGAGTAGAAATTCATTGTGTCTTCTTCTGAAGAGTCATCCTAGGGAAGCCAGGAAAAATATATTATGAATGACAAGAAAATTAGGAAGCCTTGCTGCTCATTCAAGGAAATGTGAAGGCTATATTACTAATGATGAGGATAGAGAACTCAATCTGTCAATTTGAGCACCCTCAATTTTTTTCTTTGTTCTTTTAGATAATATCTTTACAGAACTACCTATATCTTTGGCTGTCCTGAAACTTGCTTTGTAGATCTCAGTAGCCTGGACCCACAGAGAATTGCCTACCTATTCCTCCCAAGTGTTGAGATTACATGTGTTTTCCATCACTGCTCAGCCTGGGCCACCACAAGTGGTCTAATCTAGAACAGCTTGGTTTGGCCTATGCTGGTTTTAAAGCCATAATTCTCTCTGGTTGTATGATTTTTCTCTAAAAACTGAAGTATCCTAGTTCCCAAAGGAGCATCCAATTTTAGCCATGGCTGGGGTGAATACATCTCACTGGGAAGGGATCACAAGGAACTCTGAAGCTTCAGCCACTTGTTGGATGATGATTGTGCTTAGCTTTCCAGGCCCTCAAAGAAAGCAAAGAAAATAACCTTCAAATTTTTTTATAGTTTTTATTTATCCAGCTACACTGCATAGAATTGGTCACCCCATGTTTGAAATTCCCATCATTAGTTATTGACATCAATCTTTGATTGTGACTCTTACAGGCCATTTGGAGAAGGTTTTGGTAAAATGTCAAGCTTGAGGTCTGCCAACTACAGAGCTAACAGAGTGGGAAACAAACACTAAAGTCAGCTATCCCTTAGTAGCCATTGACATGGTTTGTGACACTTTATAAAGCATCCAGAATAAAGAGACTATGAGGTGGAGAATATAATTCAAATGCTGAAGGCATGAGGCTCACTAGCACAATATCATAATCAGTTACTTTTACAGCACCAAAACAGCTATCATGAGACTTGCAGAAACTAAAGGAAGACCAAAAACAAAAAAGATAAGAAAAAGGAGCACAAATGTTAAATGATATTTAGATTTTTCTGTTTGAATATTTAATAAAAATGGGCCTGGTTTCTTTCTCAAATTTTGAACACATCCTGGTTTCCTTGAAAAGTATAGACCATGTATCAATCAGCAGATAGAAATATCTTTTACTTTTTCTTTTTTGGTGTTGTTTTTTAATTGGTTTGAATTTTTTTTCTTCTTTGAGACATGGTCTTATAGCTGTTTTTAAATGTGCTATATAAATTAGGCTACCATCAAACATAGCAACTATCTACCCTCTGCCTTCCTTTTGCTGACAAAAGTAGGTATGTGTGGAGAGGAGAGAGTAAGACTGTGATTGTGATATAATGAATGTTACACACACACACATACATGGATATAACATATACACCACACACACACACACATATATATACATACACACACACACAAACATATATATATATATATATATATATAATATATATATATATATGTCTGTATGTGTTTATATACCTTTCTTCCTACAAGAAATTTGAGGACATCCTGAGTTCCATTACAATAAGAGGCTATTGATCAGTGAGCAGATGCAAATACCATTTGTTTTTTGGTATTTTGTGTTTGATTGCTTGTTTTGCATTATTTATTTAATTATATATCTATTCATTTATGTAATGTATATGAGTACACTGTCTCTGTCTTCAGACACACCTGAAGAGGAAGAGGGCATCAGATCCCAATACAGATGGTTGTGAGCCACCATTTAGTTACTGGGAATTTAAGATAATACCCCTGGAAGAGCATTCAGTGTTCTTAACCACTGAGCCATCTCTACAGCCCCTTGTTTTGCCTTTTTTAAAAACACATATAATATCCAGCTATTTTAACACACACACCTCCCTCTGGCTCCCTGTTGCTGGGATGAAAAGCACACCAAAGAATGCCAGGCTTAAAGTCATATAAAGATCAGCACTCAAGGCACTTGAATAACTCATATATGACCTTCCAGCCTAGAGTGCCTACAATTCAAGGTCACTCTGCCATTCTTTGTTTTTTAAAAATTTATTTATGTAATTATTTAAATCACATCATAATTTACTTATTCACACAGGGGTTATAAACACAAATAGGCAGGATGTGGGGAAGGGAATGACACTGGAGCATAGATGTTCAGGGGGAGTACAGATACCATTCAGAACAGGGTATCAGCTCTCACCCTGACATTCTCAGTGAGACTGTCTCAATAAAACAAAAACAAAACTAAATAAAACAAAAAATTTCAGAGAAATGACAATGACTCAATTAATAATTAGACGTAATTGAGAACACACTTGCATATTCTGGTAAACAGGCCTCAGGTGGCTGAGGTAGGAGAATCTCTGTGAGTTTAAGGCCTGGCAATCTTTCTTTCTTTCTTTCTTTCTTTCTTTCTTTCTTTCTTTCTTTCTTTCTTTCTTTCTTTCTTTCTTTCTTTCTTTCTTTTTCTTTTAATTTACATTCCAGCCATTGCTCACCTCCCACAGACCGTCATCTAATTCCTTTTCAGTCTTTCCTCCAAAAGGTTGCTTCCCTCCCCCGCCCCAATCCTTCAGACATCCACCTTCTCTAAGGCCTCAAGTCTTTCCCACTGAAGCTATATCAGGCAGTCCTCTGCTATTTATGTACTGGGAGCTTTGGACCAGACTGTGTATGCTGCCAGGTTGGGTGACTCAGGCTGTGGGGACTCCCAGGATTCCAGGTTAGTCAAGACTGGTGGGATTACTATGGGGTATCCCTCCCCTTCAGCTTCTTCAATCCTTCCCCTAAATCAAAGGTAGAATAATCTCTAAAGACCAAGAGGCATTTAAAGAAATGTTCCAAGTCCTTAGTCTTCAGGGAAATGCAAATCAAAATGACCTTGAAATACATCTTTACAACAAACAGAAAGGCTAAGTTTGAGACTTCCAGTGACTGCACTTGCTTGTGAGGATGTGGAGAAAGAGAACACTCCTCCATTTCTAGTGGGATTGCAAACTGGTGCAAGCATTCTGGAAACTAATCTGGTTGTTTGTCAAAAACTAGTGGAAACACATCTACCTGAATAGCCAGCTATACCACTCAGAGTCATATACCCAGAAGATGCCCCACTATATAGCAAGGACACTTGTTCTTCTATGTTAATAGTAGCCTTGTATATAATAGCCAGAAGCTGGAAACAAACAAGATAGCACTCAACTGAAGAATGGATACAGAAGCTGTAGGTCTCCGGGCAGTGGTGGCACACGCCTTTAACCCAGAACTTCGGAGGCAGAGGCAGGTGGATTTCTGAGTTTGAGGTCAGCCTAGTCTACAGAGTGCGTTCCAGGACAGCTGAAGAAACCCTGCCTCGAAAAACAAACAAAAAAAGAAAGAAAGGAAGGAAAGAAGGAAGGAAGGAAGGAAGGAAGGAAGGAAGGAAGGAAGGAAAGAAAGAAGGAAGGAAGGAAGAAGGAAGGAAGAAAGGAAGAAAGAAAGGAAGAAAGAAAGAAAAAGAAAGAAAATGTAGATCATTTCCACAATGGAATACAATCCAGCTAATAAAAAATGAGGACATCAAAATTTTTTTAGGCAAATGGATGGAACTAGAAAATGTCATTCTAAGTGATGTAACACAGACACAGAATGACATGCATGGTGAGTACTAACTGGTAAGTGGATATAATCCAAAAAAGTACAGAATATCTGGGATACCAGCCAGGCAAACTTAGAGAGAACACATTTTAAAAAAAGAACCACCAAGTTGAAAATTATATGAACAAAATTTCAAGGGAGGACAAGGCTAGACTAGGTTGCATGAGATGAGGTATCCTTAAGGAGCTTTAGAACTTACTTCTTCTGGGCACTGGAGGCAGATCACCATATTCAG
>JAJTUV010003789.1:0-39442 GCA_021653895.1 Mastomys natalensis | reverse complement strand
CTCGATCCGGCGGAGCACTCTGCAGCTTGTCCCGGAATGTCTCGGGGCAATGGTTCTTTATGAACAGGAAATTCTTTCTCAGCTGCAGGTCAGGTTCTCCCAAAAGAGGAGGTTATTTCCCTAGACAATTTACTGTTGTAACCAGCTCCCAGGAAATGCCAGACGTTCCTGGGACCTGAGACCCGAGAATGTCCTTTCTTAACCTTGTACTGACTAATTCTTCCAGAACAACAGATAATTTCCTGAGGTTCTCTTGGAACAGCAGGTTGTTTCCAGGGCATGGCTCCCGACAATAGAGGACCATAGAGATGGCCTTAGAGAGGGCCTACAGAGGGCATAGAGAGGACTAAAACGACGACTATAGAGAGGGACTTGAGAGGGCCTAGAGAGCAAAATTGAGACAGCGATAGGGAGGGCTTGAGAAGGCCTAGAGAGGACAAAAGACTGCCAAAATGAGGTCATAGACAGGGCCTAGATGGAACCATATAGACGGCCATAGTGAGGACCTAGAAGGGTCTAGTTGGGACCATAGAGACAGTCATAGTGAGTGCCTAGAGAGGGCTGATATGTGCCCATAGAGACGTCCATTGTGAGTGACTAGAGAGGGCCTATAGAGGACATAGGGATACTAATAGTGAGGGACACTAGAAGGTGCCTAATCAGGACCATAGATTTGGCTGTGTGAGGGCCTAGAGAGGGCTTAGATGTAACCATTGAGATGGCCATAGTGAGGGCCTAGAGAGGGTCAAGAGTATACCATGGAGATGGTAATAGTGAGTGCCTAGAGAGGGCCTAAATAGGACCATAGAGATGACCATAGTGATGGCATAGAGACAGCCTAGAGAGGGCCTAGCGAGGTCTTAGAGAAGACCATAGAGACAACCAAAGTGAGGGCATAGAGAGGGCATAGAGAGGACCATAGACACGACCATAAGATGGCCAGGTTGGAACCTAGAGAGCACCATAGAGAGAGCCATAGTGAGGACCAAGAGAGGACATAGAGTGTACAATAATTATGGCCATAGTGAGGACATAGAGAGGACTTAAATTGGACCAAATAGATAGCCACAGTGAGGTCATAGAAAGGCATAGATGGGACCATAGAGATGGTCATAGTGAGGGCTTATAGAGGGCCGCAATGGTACCATAGAGATGGCCATAGTCAGTGCCTAGATAGGGCCTAGAGAGTACCATAGAGAAGATAATTGTTAGGGCCTAGAGGCTACCTAGTGAGGACCTTAGATACTAACATAGTGAAGGCCTAGAGAGGGCTTATATATGAGCATAGAGACGGCCATAGTGAGAGCCTAGAGTGGGCCTAGATAGGGCCTAATACGGTCCTATATATGACCATAGAGAATGCCATAGTGAGCACCGAGAGAGGGCATAGAGAAGACCATAGAGACGATCATAGAGAGGGGTAGAGGGAGCCTAGAGAGCACCTTAAAAATGATCCAAATGAGGGCCTAGAGAGGACCTATAGAAGACCATATAACCGGCCATAGTTAGGACATAGAAGAGCATAGATGGGATCATAGAGACGGTCAAACTGAGGGCCTAGAGAGGGTCACAATGGGACCATAGACACTGCCATAGTGAGGGCCTAGAGAGGTCCTATAGAGTTCCATAAAAATGGCCATAAGTAGGGCATAGAGAAGAGCTAGATGGGACCATATAGATGGTCTTAATGAGGGCCTAGAGAGGCCCTAGAGAAGACCATATAGATTGCTGTAGTAAGGGCTAAGAAAGGGCCTAGATAGGACCACATAGAAGACCATACTGTGTGCATAGAGGAGGGTCTAGAGAGGGCCTAGAGAGTTCATAGAGAGGATCATAGAGACAGTCACAGTGAGGGCCTTGAGAAGGCATAGAGAGGGTGTAGAAAGGTCCTATAGAGGACCATATAGTCGGCCACAGTGTGGGCCTAGAGAAGGCATAGAGAGGACCATGGGGACGATGATAGAGAGGCCTAGAAGGAGCCTAGAGAGCACCATAAAAATAATCCTAGTGAGGGCCTAGTGAGGGCCTATAGAAGACCATAAATACAGCCATAGTCAGGACATAGACAGGGCCTAGATAGGATCATAGAGACAGTCATAGTGAAGGCTTAGAGAGGGCCACAATGGGACCATGGACACTTCCATAGTGAGGGGCTAGAGAGGACCATAGAGACAGTAATAGTTAGAGCAAAGAGGGTGCCTAGAAAGGACCATATTTATGGCCATAGTGAGGGCTTAGAGAGAGCCTAGATGTGGCCATTGGGATGGCCATAGTGAGTGCCTATAGACGGCCTAGATAGGCCATACAGACAGTCATAGTGAGTACCTAGAGAGGGTCTAGGGAAGACCATAGAGATGGCCATAGTGAGGGCTCAGAGAGGGCCTAGATAGGACCAGGAAGCGGCCATAGTGAGGGCCTAGAGAGGGCCTAGAGAAGACCATAGGGACGGTCATAATGAGGGCTAAGAGAGGGTCTAGAAAGGACCTTGGAGACGGTCATAATGAGTCCCTAAAAGGGCCTAGAAAGACCATAGAGCCGGCCACAGTGAAGGCCTAGAGAGGATCTCAATGGGACCATAAACATGGCAATAGTGAAGGCCTGGAGAGGGCCTAGATATGACCATAGAGACAGCCATAGTGAGTGCATAGAGAGAGCCTATTAAGGACCATGGAGACAGTCATAGTGAGGGCATAGAGGGTGCCTAGATAAGAGGATAGATATGGCCATAGGGAGAGCCTAGATAGAGCCTAGCTGGGAAAATAGTGACGGCCATAGTGAGGTCCTAGAGAGTACCTAGAATGGACTATAGGACTATAGAGATAGTCATAGTGAGGACCAGATGTGGCCTAGAGAGTACCATAGAAACAGACATAGTGAAGGCCTAGAGGGGGCCTAGAGAGTACCAAAGAGATGGCCATAATAAAGGCTTAGAAGGGCCTAGAGAGGATCATAGACATGGCTAAATTAAGGTCCTAGAGAGGGCCTAGATGGGACCATAGAGACGGCCAGAGTGACGGCCTGAATAGGGTCTAGTTCAGACCATAGAGACAGCCGTAGGGAAAGCCTAGAAGGGTCTAAATGGGATCATAGTGACAGCCATAGTTAGAGCCTAGAGATGTCCTAGAGAGGACCATAGAGATGGCCATAGTGAGGTCCTAGAGAGGGCATAGTTAGTACCAGAGAGACGACCATAATGAGGGCCTAGAAAGGACGTAGAGAGGTACTATAAAGGACTATAGAGACAGCCATAGTGAGAGCCCTAGAGATGGCTTAGAAAGGACCATATGGGTCCCATACTGAGGGCCTAGAGAGAACCTAGACTGGCCTAGGGAGTTCCTATAGAGGAAAATATAGACAGCAATAATGAGGGCCTAGAGACAGCCTAGGGAGGACCATAGAGATGGCCATAGTGAGGGCCTACAAGGGTCCTAGATAGGACCATGGAGACGACCATAGAGAGGGCTGGAGAGGTCCTAAAGAGGACAATTCAGTTGGCTATAGTGAGTTCCTAGAGAAAGCTTAGACAGCAGCATAGAGATGACCATAGTTATGGCCTAGTGAGGGCCTAGAGAAGACCATTGAGATCGCCATTGGTAGGGCCTAGAGTGGGCCTAGAGAGGATCGTAGAGACGGCCATAGTGAGGGCCTAGCGGGTTCCTAGAGCCACCATCGAGACGCCAGAATGAGGGCCTAGAGAGGGCCTAGAAAGGACCTATAGACGGCCCTAGTGAGGGCCAGGATGTGACCATAGAGACGGCCATACTGAGGGACTAGGAAGGCCGAGATGGGACCAAATTGACGGCCATAGTGAGGGCCTATAGAGCAGTGATATGAGACCATATTGACAGCCATAGTGAGGGCCTAGAAAGGGCATAGATGGGACCATAGACACTGACATAGTGAGGGCCTCTAAAGGGCCTAGATAGGACCATAGACAATGCCATAGTAAAGGTCTAGAGAGGGCCTAGAGAGGACAATATAGATGGCCATAGTGAGTGCTTAGAGAGGGCCCAGAGAGGACCATAGAGACAGCCATAGTGAGTTCCTAGAGAGGGCCTTGATGGTACCATAAAGACAGTCATATTGAATGCCTAGAGAGGGCCTAGAGAAACCGTAGAGACGTCCATGGTGAGGGCAAAGAGAGGGCCTACAGAGGACCATAGAGATTACCATAGAGAGAGATTATTAGACGGCCTAGGAAGGACCATAGCTACAGCCATAGTGAGGGCAAAGAGTGGCCCTAGTAAGGACAAAAGAGATGGTCATAGTTAGGGACTAGAGAGGACCTAGGTGGAACCCTAGAGTAGGCCATCTTGAAGGCCTAGAGAGTGTCTAGAAAGGACCATAGAGAAGGACATGTTGAGGATTAAGATAAGGCCTAGTGAGAACCATAGAGTTGAGAATAAAGAGCAAGTAGATAGGACCTAGGAAGGAACATAGAGACAGCCATAGTGAGGGCCTAGAGTGGGCCTAGAGAGGACCACAGAAATGACCATAGTGAGGGCCTTGAGAAGACCTAGGGAAGACTATAGAAATGGCCACAGAGAGGGCCTAGAGAGATCCTAGTGCTGACCATCCAGACAGTCATAGTGATTGCATGTAGAGGATTTAGTGAGGACCATAGGTACTGTCTGATTTGGACTACAGAGTGTGCCTAGAAAAGACCATAGAGACTGACATAGTGAGGGCCATAGAGGACCATAGAGATGGCCATATTAAGGGCAGAGAGAGAGCCTAAAGACAATCATAATGATGAACATAGAGAGGGCCTAGACAGGGTATAGAGAGGGCCTAGAGATGTCATAGAGAGGACCATAAAGACAGCCAAAGTAAGGGTCTAGAGACAGCCTATAGAGGACAGGAGTGATGGTCATAGAGAGGGCCTAGAAGGGGCCAAGATAGGATCATAGAAAACACCATAGAGAGGGCCTAGAGAGGGCTTAGAGGGGGCCTAGAGATGTCCTAGAGAGCACCATATAGACAACCATAATGAGGGCCTAGAGAGGGCCTAGAGAGTACCATAGATAAGACCATAAAGAGGGCTTAGGGTGGACCTAGTGAGGACCACAGAGACAGCCATAGTGAGGGCCTAGAGAGGTCCTAGTGAGTACAATAGAGACAGCCATAGTGAGGGCCTAGAGAGGGCCTAGAAAGGACCATAGAGATGGCCATACAGAGGGCCTAGGGAGTGCCTAGAGAGGGACTAGAGAGGTTCTAGACAGGACCATAGACACAGCCATTGTGAAGGCCTAGGGATGGCCTAGAGAGGACCGTTGAGATGGCCATAGTGAGGGCTAAGATAGGTCCTAGAGAGGTCCTAGAGACAGCCTACGGAGCACCATACATAGGGTCTTAGTGAGGGCCTAGATTGGGCCTTGACAGGACCATAGAAATGGCCATATTGCAGTCATAGAGAGGGCCTAGAATGGAACATATGTACTGCCATAGTGAGGGCCTAGAGGGGGCCTAGAGAGGACCATAAAGACGGCCTTAGTAAGGGCCTAAAGAAGGTTTAGGGAGCACCTAGAGATGGCCTAGATAGGTCCTAGAGATGAACATAAGACAGCTCTAATGGTGGCCTAGAGACTGCATAGAAAGGACCCTATGGATTGCCATTTTGAGGAACTAAAGAGGACCTGGAGAGGGCCTAGAGAGGTCCTAGAGAGGACCATAGAGACACCCATAGTGAGGGCCTAGATAAAGCCTAATGAGGTCCATAGGGACAGCCATATTGAAGACCTACATGTTGCCTAGAGAGGACCATAGAGACAGCAATAGTGATTCCCAAGAGGGTCCTAGAAGGCACCATAGTGATGGCCATGCTGAGTGCCTAGAGAGGGCCTAGAAGGACCATAGAGACAGACATAGCGAGGCCTAGATAGGACCATATAAATGGCCATTGTGAGGGTCTAGAAGGGCCTAGATGGGATCATAGAGACAGCCATAATGAGGGCCTAGAGGTGGACTAGAGAGCACCATAGAGACAGCAATAGTGATGGCCTAGAGGTGGGCTACAGAGCACCATGGAGATGGCCATAGTAAGGTCCTTGAAGGGCGAAGATCAGACCACACAGACAGCAATATGAGGTCCTAGAGAGGACCTATATGGGAACATAGAGGCAGCCACTGATGGCATAGTAGGGACGAGTAAAAATGGGAGAGACGGCATTGTGCGGGCCTAAAGAGGACCTAGATTGGACTACAGAGACAGTCATACTGAGGACCGAGAAACGGCCTACAGAGGACAATAGAAACAGACATAGTGAGGGCCTAGAGAGGGCCTAGATGGGATCATCAAGATGGCCATAGTCAGGGCCTAGAAGGCCCGAGGTGGGACCATAGAGATGGCCATAGTGAGGGCCTAGAGAGGGCCTAGATAGAACAATAGAGACAGCCATAGTGAGTGCCTAGTGAGAGCCTAGATTGGACCATAGAGACGGCCATATTGAAGGCCTAGAGAGGAAGCAGAGAGGACCATAGAGATGACCATAGTGAGCTCTAACATAGTGCCTAGAGAAGACCATAGAGATGAGAGTTGAGGGCGCCTAGAGACAGCCTAGTGTGGACCATAGAGACGTCCATAGTGAGGGCCTATAGGGGGCCTAGAGAGGACCATAGTACAAGCCTAGAGAGCCTAGATGGGAACATAGATACTGCCATAGTGAGCGCTAAGTGGGGACCTAGAGAGGACCATAGAGATGGCCATAGTTAGGGCATAGAGAGGGCCTAGATGGGGCCATAGAGACAGCCATAGTGAGTGCCTATAGAGGATGTAGTGAGGACCATAGTGACTGCCAGAGATGGAGCATAGAGAGGTCTAAAGAGTACCATAGAGACAGCCATAGTGAAGGCCTAGAGACAGCCTAGAGAAGACCATAGATACGTCCATAATGAGGGCCTAGAGGGGGACTAGATTGGATGATAGAGATGACCATAGAGAGGGTCCAGTGAGGGCTTAGAGAGTGCCTAAAGATGTCCTAGAGAGGAACATAGAAACAGCCATAATGAGGGCTTAAATAGGGCATAAAGAGGACAATAGAGATGACCACAGAGAGCACCTAGAGACTACCTAGGGTGGACCATAGAGACGGCAATAGGGAGGGCTTGGAGGGGGCCTAGAGAGAATCATAGAAATGGCCATAATAAGCACCTAGAGAGGGACTAGATGGGACCATAGAGAGTGCCATAGTGAGGGTCTAGAGAGGGCGAAGAAAGGATGATAAAGATGGCAATAATGAGGGCCTAGAGAGGGCCTAGAATGGAGCATACAGATGGTAATAGTGAGGGCCTAGAGAGGGCATAGAGAGGGCCTACAGAGGTCCTAGAGAAGACCATAGAATCCACAATAGTGACAGCCTTGATAGGCCTAGAGAGGAATATACAGACAGCCAGAATGAAGGCCTAGAAGTGGCCTATAGAAGATCATAGAAATGACCATAGTGAGCGTGAAGAGGAGGCCTATAGTGGACCATAGAGACTATCATAATGAGGGAATGGAGAGGGCATAGAGATGTCCTAGAGATGACCATAGAGACAGCCATAGTGAGGTCCTAGAGAAGGCCTAGATAGGACCAACTAGGTGACCATAGAGACGGCCTAGAGACAGCTTAGGAAGGATCACAGATGTCCATAGTGAGGGACTAGTGGGGGCCTAGAAAGCACCATAGAGACGATCATATTGAGGTCCTTGATATGGCCTAGATTTGGCCATAGAGAGGGCCATAATGAGGGACTACAGTGGGCCTAGATAGGGCCAAAGAGACCACCATAATGAGGGCCTAGAGGGGACCTAGGAAGAACAATAGAGACGGCCATAATGAGTGCCTAGAGATGGCCTTCAGAGGACCATATAGACGTCCATAGTCTTGGCCTAGAGGCGGCCTAGAGAGCACCATAGTCATGACCATAGTAAGGGCCTAGAAGGGACTAGAGAGGACCATAGAGACAGCAATAGTGAGATTCTATAGATGGCTTTGAAAGGACCATAGTGAGGATCTAGAAGGCTGAGATATACCATAAAGACAGCCATAATTAGGGCATAGAGAGGGAGAGATGGGACCATAGAGATGGCCATACTGCGGGCCTAGAAATGGGGTAGAAAGGACCATAGAGATGGTCATTGTGAGGGCCTAGACAGGACCTAGATGAGACCATAGAGACAGCCATATTGAGGTCCTAGAGAGGGTCTAAAGAGGACCATTCAGATGGCCATAGTGACGGGCTAGAGAGTATCAGAGAAGACCACAGAGATTGAAATTGTGAGGGCTTAGAGAGGTTTAAAGAGGACCATAGAGACAGCCATAGTGAGGGCCTAGATAGGGCCTAGAGGTCCTAGAGAGCACCATTGAGACAGCCATATTGAAGGCCTAGAAAGTTCCTAAAGAGGACCATTGAGATGGCCATAGTGAGGGGCTAGAGAGTGTCAGAGAGGACCATAGATATGGCCATTGTGAGGGCCTAGAGAGGGCCTAGACAGGAGCATAGAGACGGCAATAATGAGGTCTTAGAGAGGGCATAGAGAGGACCTAGAGAGATCCTAGAGAGGATCATAGAGACAACCATAGTGAGAACCTAGTGACTGCCTAGAGAGGACCATATAGATGGCCATAGTGTGGTCCTACAGAGGACCAGAGACATGACCATAGAGAGGTCCTAGAGATGGCTTAGACAGGGCTTGTATAGGTCCTCGAGATGACCATAGAGACAGCCATAGTGAGGGCCAAGAGAAGGCCTAGAGAGGACCATAGAAATGACCATAGAGAGGCCTAGAGAGGTCATAGAGAGGTCCTACATAGAACCGTAGAGACAGTCATTGTGAGGGCTAGATCAGCCTAGAGAAGAACATACAGATGGCCATAGTGAGGGCCTAGAAGTGGCCTATAGAGGATCATAGACACAGTCATAGTGAGTGCCACGAGGGGGCCTAGAGTGCACCATAGAGATGGCCATACTGATGTCCTAGAGGGGGCCTAGAGAGGACCTTAGAGACGATTATAATGAGAGCCTAGAGATGGCCTAGAGAGGTCCTAAAGAGGACCATAGAGACAGCCATAGTGAGGGCCTAGATAGGGCCTAGAAAGGGCCTAGACGTCCTAGAGAGGACCATCGAGACAGCCATAGTGAGGTATTAGAGAGGGCCTAGATAGGACCAAAGAGATGACTGTAGAGAGTGCCTAGAGACAGCCTAGAGAGGACCATAGAGACAGCAAAGTGAGGGCCTAGAAAGAGCCTAGATTGGGCCATAGTGACAGTCATAGAGAGGTCCTAGAGAGGGCATAGAGAGAAACATAGAGAAGGCCATATTGAGTGTCTAGAAGGCCGAGATGGGAAGATAGAGACGGCTATAATGAGGGCCTTGAGAGGATTGAGATGGACAATAGAAATGGCAAGTGAGGGCTTAAAAAGGGCCTATACGGACCATAGAGATTGCCATAGTGAGGGCCTAGATAGAGCATAGAGTAGTGCCAGAGGCAAGGACCCCTAACAGGGACCCCTGCCAGCCTTCCCCCTTGCCTGGAGGCCAGAGCCTTGCCACCCACCTACATCCTTTAGACTGAACAGCTTGACAATACCCCATCCTGCTGAGAGCATGAAGAAATAGCTATTTCTGAGAAAAGCCCCTAACCACAAAATGTTCTAGGGCACAGGCCAAGAAGAAGCTGTACTTTTCCATTATCCCACCTGCCTTCCCCCTCTCCCTGACCCCAGCTTCTATAAAAGATTGCTTTATTTTGAATACATGGCTCTTGACAAGCAACCGTTTGCTTGAGTCCTTTCTTTCTCTCTCCCATTCACTTCACAGGTGGTGGTCTTCCTTGCCCCCACGAATAACTAAGACCCCTGGTTCGGGTCAAGTTCGGGGCGTGAGGCCCCGAGGCACAGACCCCTCTGGATGGACCCCCAAGAAAAAGCGTTCGCGACATCAGTGAAGAGTGAGGCAGTCGTCGCCACCCTAGACCTGCCGACTTCGGTGAGTTTCATTTTCATTCGGTCCCATAGAGATGGGCCATTCATTGTCTAAAGAAGCAGGTTTTATTAAAGACCTTAAAAGTTCATTCAGAGAGAGAGGAATTAGGGTCAAGAAAAAAGATCTTATTAAATTTTTTGTTTACATTGATGAACAATGTCCATGGTTCATGATAGACGGACCAAATATCTATCCTAAGAAGTGGCAAAAGGTCTGACGTGAATTAAATGAAAAAATAAGAGAGGGAGAAGATGAGGGCCTGACCAAAACCATTTTTTCCTTCTGGGGATTAATTAGAGACATTATAGAGACTGCTGAGACGGACTCTGGCAAACGGCAGCTTCTTTCGGTTGCAGAGTTTTGTCTCGGTCAGAGTCGGCCTCCCTCCCTGTCCTCGGCCTTAGATCAGGGCCCCGAGTCTCAAGAGTCCATTTTGCCCCAACGAGATGCATCTAGGGCTCCCTCCCGAACTTCTGATTCTTTCCTCCCTCATTGACGCTCCCGACTCTCCTAAGACCTCTGTCTGCCTCTATCCGCCTTTGCCTACGCCTTCCACTTCTTCTCCCCCGGGGTGTCCTCCTCCCTATTCCCCGCCTCCCCATCTGCTCCTCTTTTGCCGTTTCCCCCTCACCCCTCGTCTCTCATTGCCCCTGTTATTCCCGCGTCCAGTCCTGTGGCCACATCTCTTACTACTGTCTCAGCCACTCCCCCACCTCCCCTCTTCGCTCCGCCTATCACATTGTCTCCCGATGATGCCGCCACTCTCGAAGACGCCGCCGCCCATTATCATGATCCTGAATGGCCCCCCCCCTTCAGTCCTTGACTTTCCCTCTTCTTTCACAGTGTCCCCCACCAGCCCCCCTTCCTCCTCTTTCCCCTCTTCGCACTCGCCTGACTAAACAGCCTCTTTGACCTGACTGAAATCCTTCACCTCCAAGATCAGGTCTTGCGCCTCTCCGTTCGCTGCGCCCCCCCACAGACTCCGTGCAGCCGCGGTGTTCCTTCTCTTACTCGGCTGGCCTTTCCTGTCACTCTTTCTGGCTTAGACTCCTCTGACCCCCGTCTCCAGCCTTCCTCCGACCCCCCTCCCCAGCCTTCTTCCGTTCCGAGACCCCAACTCTGCCCGCCAGGACTAGATCCGCTGGCCCTCTTCACCCTTCCGATCAAGGCTCCTCTGATGAGGACGCAGCCAACAAGAGAGATAGCAATAGTGAAAAGGAGACTCCTGCTCTGCCCGCTACCGTCTTCAAAAAGCTCCGCTTTAAACATTTAAAAGAGTTAAATTCTGCTGTCCGTAATTATGGCCCCAACGCTCCTTTTACCTTATCCCTCTAAGAGAATCTGGGGGACGGCGGCTATTTGACTCCTAATGAGTGGCTCTCTGTCGCCCAGTCCGTGCTGACCCGTGGCCAATTTCTCTCATGGCAGGCAGACTGGGCAGACCGCTGCTGCCAGCAGGTCCAGGCCAACCTATCCTCGGGCCGCTGTCCCACTTCCGACTGGACTTGTGACAAATTTTTGGGAAGGGGCAAATGTGCCACAGATCAAAAACAGTAAAAATTCTCTTTGGGTCTCCTGGCACAGAGCTCTTCCACTGCCATCAGCGCGTGGAGAGCCATTCCCATGAAGGGCACAGTTCTCTCCCCTTTAACCAAGATCACTCAGGGGACCAACGAAGAGTTCTCAGAATTCGCCGCCGCTTACTAGAGGCGGCCGAGAGAACCTGGGGAATTGGCCAAGAGAGTAACAAACTCCTACAGATAGCCTATGAGAATGCTAACTCAGCTTGCAGAGCCGCTCTTAAGGGCAAATATAAAGACAAAGATTTAGATGAAATGATCAAACTTTGCAAGGATGTGGACCCCTTTGCTCAGAAGGTCTCCCAGTCTATAAACCTGGCTGTAGGTGCAGAGCGTGCAGCTTCTGGCACCGCCCGGAGCCCCATGCCCTGCTTCCAATGTGGCCAGACCGGCCATTTCATGCGCCAATGCCCCACAGATAGATCGCCCCCCCAAGCGTCAGCAGGTGGCGAGCGCTCCCTGCCTTCCACTCCCTGCCCCTGCTGCAAGCGAGGCAGATGCTGGGCTAACACCTGCCGCTCTAAGACTGACATCTTGGGGAACCCCCTTCCGCCCTTTCCAGGAAACGGGGTGCGTGGCCAGCCCCGGAACCCCTCAACCAATTGCCTTCCTGCTGGCCTCGGGGAACAGCCAGGTGGGACCACCCCACCAGGCCCCACAACAACACCCTCTGAATCAGCCTCAGCCCTCTGCAGGGCTACCCCAGGGAGTGCAGGACTGGACCTCTGTGCTTCCACCGATACAATATTAGAGACAGATAGGGAAGCACAGAGAGTCCCCACAGGAGTTTTTGGTCCCCCTCCGCCTCATACTTATTATCTCATTCTGGGCAGAGCCTCTGCCACGCTTCAGGGCATCACCATCTTCCCCTTGATTGTCGATAATGACTATTCTGGAGAGATCAAAATTTTGGCTGCAAGCTCCAGAGGACCCCTCCATATCCGCCAGGGGCAGCGACTTGCGCAGGGCCTCCCGCTCCCTTTAGACACAACATCGCCCACATTGGGCCCATCCCTGGGGCGCCTCCACCCCGGGGTCCTCAGATGTCTACTGGTCCAAAAACTCTCACAATAACGCCCTCAGCTAAAACTTAAACTCAATGGCAAAGCCTTTGTGGGCATTCTTGACTCAGGGGCAGACTCCACCGTCATCTCACAGTCCTCTTGACCCCTTTCGTGGCCCTGCCAGCCCTCTCTAACTCACCTTCAGGGCATTGGCCAATCCACTAATACACTTCAGAGCTCCCAGCTACTAACCTGGGAAGATCCTGAGGGTAATTCTGGACATGTTAGACCCTTCATTGTTCCGGGCCTCCCTATTAACTTGTGGGGCCGAGACATCTTGAGTCAAATGGGAGTTCTTATGCTCAGTCCCTCCACGGCTGTCACCCATCAGATGCTAGATCCGGGATTTATCCCTGGACAAGGCTTGGGCAAGCACAGCCAGGGGATTCCCACACCAATTGCTGTTATACCAAAGACCTCACTTTCAGGACTAGGTTATGATTCACATTTTTCTTAAGGGTCATTGCTCCCCCTGCACGCCAGGCAGATAAAATCACTTGGAAGTCCGATCTCCCTGTCTGGCTTGACCAATGGCCCCTCCCCCAACATAAGCTCTCAGAAGCCATGCAGTTGGTGCAGGAACAGTTAGACGCTGGCCACACTGAGCCTTCTACTTCCCCTTGGAATACTCCCATTTTTGTGATACAAAAGAAAGGGGCAGATGGAGACTGCTCCAGGACCTCAGAGAAATTAATAAGACTATGGTCCCAATTCGGGAGCCCTCCAGCCTGGTCTTCCCTCGCCTGTGGTGATACCTAAAGGCTGTTGCAAAATGGTCATTGATTTAAAAGATTGTTTTTTCTGCATCCCCTTACACCCAGAGGATAGCAAGCACTTTGCCTACAGTCTCCCCATTGTTAACTGTATTGGACCATCTCCCCAGTTTCAGTGGAAAGTCCTGCCTCAGGGCATGGCCAATAGTTCCACTCTTTGTCAAAAATTTGTGGCACAAGCCATTGATCCCTTCCACCTTCAATATCCTGAGCTATATATCGTTCATTATATGGATGACATCCTTTTGGCTGGCTCTGATGAGACCACCTTACATAGGGTTGGTCCAGAGTTGATTGCTGCCCTCCAAGACCTTGGGCTATAAATAGCCCCTGAAAAGGTCCAGCTTAAGCCTCCACATTTGTTCTTAGGTTTTGAGCTTCACCCCTCCAAAATTCTTTCTCAAAAGGTTGAGCTCAGAAAAGATTCCTTACACACACTCAATGATTTTCAATGCCTCCTGGGAGATATAAATTGGTTGCGTCCCTACCTGAGGCTGACAACTGGAGAGCTTAAGCCCCTTTTTGACATTCTTCAGGGAGACTCAGATCCTTCTTCTCCCCGTATGCTAAGCCCTGAGGCCACCTCCGCCCTCAGGCGTGTAGAAAAGGCTATTCAACAACAGACAGTTGCCTATTTCTCCCCTACTCTCCCCTTGTGGTTGCTGATTCTCCCCACCATTTTCACCCCCACGGGGCTATTGTGGCAATCCAAACCTCTATATTGGCTCCAGGCTGCTTAACCCTCCTGCCTGAGCCCCATGTGGAGGTGAACCGTCGGGGCCTCACTCCAGGAGATTTGTGACAAATTGATGTTACCCATTTTGCCTCTTTTGGTAAAATTAAATATATTCATGTTTCCATTGATACCTTCAGTGGCTTTCTCTTGTGCTTCACTAAAGGCTGGATGGGCCACCAAACATGTCATCAATAATTTATTTTCCTGCCTTGCCTATGTAACCCTGCCCAAAGTCCTTAAGACTGATAATGGCCCTGGATACATAAGCACCACCTTTAAACATTTTTGTGCTCAGCTCAACATTAAACATATCATGGGCACTCCTTATAACCCTCAAGGGCAGGGGATTGTTGAAAGGGCACATCAGCCTCTAAAAAACATACTCTTAAAGTTACAACATTCAGGGGGCATCCTCTACCCCTTAAAGGGAAATTGTAAGGTGTTACTAAACCATGCCTTGTTTGTCCTCAATTTCTTAACCCTCGATGCGAGGGCAGATCTGCTGCAGACAGGTTCTGGCACCCTACCACAGCAGAATCCTATGCCAAGGCTTTATGGAAAGATCCACTTACACATAAGTGGAACGGCCCCGACTCAGTCCTGATCTGGGGAAAGGGACATGCGTGCATCTATGACTCCAAAGAACAAAATGCGGTCTGGTTACCAGAAAGATTGCTAAAGTTAATAGATTCTTCTTCTAACGTTGATGATGATTCTTCAAGAAATGCTTAAAGCTTGCTAAGCCTTTAACACTGCCCAGGGTGGCTCCTGAGAAATCTTTTTGTGCTCTCTTACAGGAGCCCTGAAAACGCTGTTCTCCACCTCACTCCTGGTGACTTGGACCTTGGCTGCTACAGCCATTAACCTGCCTAACAATCCTTATATGGTGTACAACTTTACTTGGGTAATCATTAATCAAGCTGGAGATACAGTCAACTCTCTTGGTACCTCTCCCCATTGGCCCACTCTCCACATCGACCTTTGCGCTTTGACCGTGGGTGCTGATCCATACTGGGGGCTAGAAGACCAGCTCTGGCCCTTAGAAAGGGCCCTCAATCTTCCTGAGAGAGACATATCAAAATTTGAAACTTGCCGTTAAAATTCAGGACGTGCCGCCCTCCACAGTTTCCTCAAAAATGGGATTTATGTCTACCCTGGTCTCCGTCACCGCCCTCACAGCACAAACTATCGATGTGGAGGGGCTGCAGACTTTTTCTGCGCCTCGTGGGGGTGCGAAACCACGGGAGACACATACTGGAAACCTTCATCCTCCTGGACTATATCACTGTTGCCCACTCTGCTATGCCTGGTAGCCCTTATAGTCTTTGTTCAAATATTTCCCCTATCCGTGGCTGGTGTAATCCATTAGCCATTGCCTTCACGGGCCAGGCCAAGTACCAAGATTGGAGGCACCATGGATTCATTTGGGGCCTCCGCGCCTACTTCGCTGGCACAGATCCTGGTCTTCTTTTCACCATTAAGCTCCTTAAAGATATTCCCAACAAAGCTCAGGCCAGCCATATGCCCAAATCCCGCCCTGCGGCAGGCCGCCCTTCCTCCCGCTCGTAACCCATTTCCTCAACGCCCTACTAGCTCTCCCCTCCTTCCAAGTGCTTCAGCTGTCCCTCCAGTCACTCTCTTTCAGCCCACCATCCCCAGAGGACGCCTGCGCTCTGCAGACCTTATTGTCTCTCTGGCCAATGCCTCCCTCGAGGCCATGCGCGCAGCCAATTCTTCCGTTTCTCCTGAGTGTTGGATGTGTTTTGACCCTACCCCACCTTTTTATGAGGGCATTGCGACCTTCGCCGACCCTCAGATTACTAACAGCTCCTCGATCCTCCTCTCCCTTCCAAACCCTGAGGGTGGTTTGACCTTGGCTTCTATCTCTGGCATGGGCACCTGTCTGCTTGGGCCCAAGACACTCCCCATCAGGGACCTTATTACTGTTTGCAATCAAACCCTCGCTATTAATACATCCTATCTCTTTGTGGTTGCACCTAATAATACCCTTTTTGCCTGCTCAAAAGAATTGGCCGCTTACGTCTCCACTTCCAAATTTCTTTCCCATGACTATTGCATCATTGTTACCATTCTCCCTCAATTCCTTGTTTATGAGCCTGAGTCCTTCCTGTGCTTCTTTGAATCCGGGGTCCCACACAGAGGCAAGAGGGAGCCTCTGACTGCACTCACCCTCTCGGTCATCCTGGGCCTGGGTGCACTCGGAGCAGGAACAGGTATTGCGTCCCTCATAAATAATGACCAAAACTTTGCTCACCTTCAGTCCTTAATCGATCAAGATCTTGGTCACCTGAGAGAGGGCGTTCAAGATTTGACCGAGTCTGTGGCTTCCCTCTCAGAGGTAGTTCTCCAAAACCGGTGGGGACTTGACCTACTTTTTTTTAAAGGAGGGGGGACTGTGTGTGGCCCTTAGAGAAGAGTGTTGCTTTTATTCAGATAAGACAGGATTGGTAAAAAATAGTTTAGACAAAGTTAAGAAGAGCCTAGAAGAAAGAAAGAGAGCAAGAGAACAATAAGAATCTTGGTATCAAAATTGGTTTTCCACCTCCCCTTGGCTTGCTACCCTGCTGAACACTATATTGGGGCCCCTTGTTGGCATTCTTTTGCTTCTCTCCTTTGGCCATTGGGCTTTTAACTGACTTACAAATTTTGTTAAAAATCAGATAGATTCAGCGATTAAAAAATGGATTGAAGTCCACTATCATCAGCTAAAAACAGAAGAAAACACTGAGCCTGTTGCCCATGTGGTGGTGACGCAGCCTGGAGATGAAGATGTGGAGCCCGTGCGCTCCTCCTTTGGCCGGCCTCTTAACCTTCGGGCCCTACAGGGGAGCTCCTGGCTCTCTTGGCTCACCGTCCGTATCCCTAGATAGCTGGAGACAGACGTCTCTACCCCTCCCTTGCTTAATTGACTTGCCCCTGTTACCGCTTGAAAGAACCTCCCGATAGCTGCCCCGACAGCTGTGTCCGGCCCGGTCCTAGCTACATCCCAGCCTTGGCCTAACTGCAAGTCTGGCACTAACCAGGTTGCGCTCTCATAGCCCTTGCACCCTGGGACTTGCTTCCATTGCACCAGAGTGGGTATGAGGCTCACAGGGGGACCAGCTCTTGCACCTCACCGCCTTAGCTGCCATTGCACGTGAGAGAGTGGTGTTCCCTTCTCCTTTATGAACGCGAACTGTGTCTTGGCGGACAGCCAAGATTGTCTACCGACAGTGCCCCTCAGTGGCCTTGCTGCCCTTCTGAGACCGTGGAGCTGCCTACGGCCGGGAAGCCTTCCAAATTCACTCATCCTTGAGTTTCTTCCTCTAAAAAGACGCCCTCTTTTGTTTACAGAGAAGAGGGAGATGCCAGAGACCAGGATCCCTAACATGGACCTCTGCCAGCCTTCCCCCCTCGCTGGAGGCCAGAGCCTTGCCACCCACCTACATCCTGTTATACTGAACAGCTTGACCATACCCCATCCTGCTGAGAGCTAATGCATGAAGAAATAGATATTTCTGAGACAAGCCCCCAAACACAAAATGTTCTAGGGCACAGGCCAAGAAGAAGCTGTACTTTTCCATTATCCCACCTGCCTTCCCCCTCCCCCTGACCCCAGCTTGCTATAAAAGATTGCTTTATTTTGAATATATGGGCTCTGACAAGCAACCATTTGCTTGAGTCCTTTCTTTCTCTCGCCCATTTTCTTCACAGCAGTGGTCTTCCTTGCCCCCACGAATAACTAAGACCCGTGGGTCAGGTCAGAGAACACCATAGTGATGGCCATAGTGAGGGCCTTTAGAGGGACTTGTTGGGACCAAAAGAGACGGCCATAGTGAGGGTCTAAAGAGGGCCTAGAGAGGACAATAGAAACAGCAACAGTGATTTCCTAGAGAAGCCTAGAAAGGGCCATAGATTCTGGGATAGTGATACCTAGAGAGGGCCTAGATGGACCAATGATACAGCCATACTGAAGATTTTAGATAGGGCCTAGAGAGGACCATAGAGACAGCCATAATGAGTGCTAAGATAGGGCCTAGAGAGGACCACTAGAGACATCAATAGAGGGGGCATAGAGAGGACCATAAAGACAGCCATAGTAAGGGCCTAGAGGGGGCCCTAGAAAGCACCATAGAGACTGCAATAGTGAGTGCCTAGAGAGGGCCTAGTTGGGGCAAGAGGGCCCATAGTGAGGGCCTAGAGAGGGTCTAGAGATGAACATAGAAAGGCCATATTGAGTGCCTAGAAGGGCCGAGACAGGACCATAGACACGGCCATAATGAGGGCCTAGAGAGGGCCGAGACGAACAATAGAGACAGTTCATAGTGAGGACCCATAGAGGGCCTAGATGGACCAATGTATATGGCCATATTGAAGGCCTAGATAGGGCCTAGAGAGGACCATAGGGACTGCCATAGTTTAGTGCTAAAATACAGATAAGATAGAGGAACATAGAAATGACCATAGAGAGCAACAAGAGATGGGCATAGGAGGACCATAGAGATGGCCATAGTGACGGGCCTAAAGTGGGCCTAAGAGGGCTATAGAGATCTGCCAGAGTTCGAGTATATAGGGGGCCTAGAGAGTACCATACATATGGCCATAATAAGGGCCTAGAAAGAGCCTAGACAGGATCATAGATACAGCCATAGTGAGGGCCTAGAGAGGGCCTAGATAGGTCCATAGAGGCGGCCATAGTAAGGGCCTACAGAGGGCCTACAGCAGATCATAATGATGACCATATAAGAGAGCCTAGAGAGGGCCCTAGTGAGGGCCTAGAAACGGTTTAGAAAGGTCCTAGATATGACCATAGAGCAGCTCTAGTGAGGGACTAGAAACGGCATATAGAGAACCATAGGGACTAGCCATATTGAGGGTCTAAGAGAGGACTAGAAGAGACCTAGGGGATCGTAGAAAGGATCATAGAGATAGCCATATTGAGGGCCTAGATATGGCCTAGAGGGGAACATTAAAGACTGCCATAGTGAAGGCCTACAGGTGGCCTAGATAGGACCACAGAGACGACAAAGTGAAGCCCTAGAGGGGGCCAAGAAAACACCATAGAGACGTCCATACTGAGGGACTAGAGGGTGCCTAAAGTGGACCATATTGATAGACATAGAGAGGCCTAGTTAGGACCATATAGACAGCCATAGTGAGAGCCTAGAAGAACCTAGATGGGACCATAGAAACGGCCATAGTGAAGGGCCTCTAGGTGGACTAGAGAGGACCATAGAGATGGCTATAGTGAGGGCCTACAGTGGGGCATAGATAGCACCATAGAGACAGCCATAGTTAGGCCAAGAGAGTGCCTAGAGAGGACCATAGAGACGGCCCTGAGTGAGGGCTCAGAGAGGGCCTAGAGAGGACTATAGAGATTGCCATAGTGTGTGCCTAGAGAGACTCTAGAAAGGATAATACTGATGGCCATAGTGATGGCCTAGAGAGGGCCTAGAGAGGAAAATAGGGATGACAATAGAGAGAGCCAGAGATGGCCTAGTGAGGACCATAGAGACGGCCATAGTGAGGGCCTAGAGTGGGCCTAGTGAGGACCATAGAGACGACCATAGTGAGGGCCTAGAGAGGGTCTATATGGACCACAGAGATGGCCAAATGAAGGCCTAGAGAGGGTGTAGAGAGGACCATAGAGATTGCCATAGTAGAGTTCTACAATAGGGCCTAGAGAGGACCATAGAGATGACAATAGAGAGCGCCTAGAGATCGCCTAGGGAGGACCATAGAGACGGCCATAGTGAGGGCCTAGAGAGGACCATAGAGATGGACATAGTGTGGTCCTAGAGAGGGCCTAGAGAGGACCATGTAGATGGCCAGAGTGAGGACATAGTAAGGGCCTAGGGACGACAATTGAGATGGCCATAGTGATGGCCTAATAGTCTGTAGTTAGGGCCTAGAGAAGGTCTAGAGAGAACCCTAGAGAAGGGTCAATTTTTAGGCCTAGAAAGGGCCTAAAGTGGACCAAATCGAGACGGATATAGTGAGGGCCTATAGAGAGCCTAGAGTCGACCATGGGACTGCCAAAGTGCGATCATAGAGGTAGCAAAGACAGGTCCAGAGAGATGGCCATAGTGAGGGTCTAGTGAAGGCCTAGATTGGGCCATCGAGATGACCTTACTGAGGGCCTAGGCAGTTTCCTAGAAGAGGACCATAGAGACAGGCATTGTGAGAGCCTAGAGAGGGCCTATATAGGACCATAAGAGAGTGCCATAGTAAGGGCGTAGAGGTGGCCTAAAGAGGAACATAATGACGACCATAAAGAGGGCCTAGAGATGGCCTAGAGAGGTACTAGAGAGGACGACAGAGAAAACAATAGTGAAGGCATTGAGACAACATAGAGAGGACCATAGGGACAGTCATAGTGAGATCCAAGAGAGGGCCTTGAAAGCACCTAGAGGTTGTAGAGATGACCATAGAGAAAGCCATATGTGAGGGCCTAGAGATGGCCTATAGAGAAGAATAAAATAGGACCATAGAGATGGCCATAGTGAAGGCCTAGAGAGGACCTAGAAGGGAACATAGATATGGCAATATTGAGGCCAAAGAAGGTCTAGATAGGACCATATAGACAGCCCTAGTGAAGCCCTTGTGAGAGCCTAGAGAGGTTCATTGATATGAATATATAGAGGGCCTATAGAAGGGCTAGAGAGGTCCTAGAAAGGACCATATAGACAGCCCTAGTGAGGGCCTAGATATGGCTGAGAGAGTACAATTAGGGACTGCCATAGTGAGGGCCTAGATAAGGCCTAGAGATGACCTTAGTTATGGCCATAGTTAGGGTCTAGAAGGGACCTAGAGAGGACCATAGAGACCACCATAGAGAGGTCTCTTGACTTGATACTCCCCAATTTAAGGAAACCCCTCCTGGCTTTTCGGGGAGCACACCAGATTCACCATTCTTGTCAATGAAATTACTTCATGGAAACTCAATTTCATGTGTCTGCGTGGGCCTACTTTTACTCTGCGACCGCTTCGACCATGTGGGAACTACAGCATCCTGGGCGGAAACTGCTCCGGACCCAGCCTCCGCTTCGGCCACTCTGCCTCCCTGCCTCATTGGACAAAGGCCTCAATCCCGCACGTGAGACCCCGCCCCAGTTGCGGGCCGCCTCAACCAACACGCGGGAACTTCAGGCCCCGGGCACCCGCCCGCGTTTTGTTTCTACAGAAATGGCCATAGTGAAGGTCTAGAAGTGGTCTAGAAAAGACCATAGATACAGCCATAGTGAGGGCCAAGAAATGGCCTAGAATAGACCATAGACATGGCCAAAATGAGGGCCAAGAAGTGGCCTAAATAACACCATAGAGACGGCCATACTGAGTGCCTAGAGAGGGCCTAGAGAGGACCATAGAGATGACACTAATGAAGGCTAGAGAGGGCCTAGAGAGTACCATAGAGACAGCCAAAGTGAGGGCCTAGAGATGGCTTAGAGAGCACCATTGGGAAGGCCATAGTTACGGCCTAAAGAAGCCTAGACAGGGCCTAGGGAGGTCCTAGACAGGATCATAGAGACAGCAGTAATGAGGGCCTAGAGAAGCAAGAGAGTACCATAGAGATGACATAGTTAGGGCCTAGAGGGGGCCTAGACAGGACCGTAGAGAAGACCATAGAGAGAGCCTAGAGAGGACCTAGAGAGGACCATAGAGACAGCCCATAGTGAGGGCCTACATAGGGCCTGTAAAGGGCCTAGAGATCCTAAAAGAGAACCATTGATACTGCCATAGTGAGGGCCTAGAGAGGGCCTAGATAGGACAATAGAGACAATCATAGAGAGGGCAAAGAGACAGCTTAGAAAGGACCATAGATATGGTCATATTGAGGGTCTAGATAGGGCCTAGAGGGGACCATAGAGACGTCCATAGTGAGGAACTAGAGGGGGCCTAGAAAGCACCATAGAGATGGCAATAGTAAGGGCCTAGAAGGGACTAGAGAGAACCATAGACACAACCATAGTGAGGGCCAAGATGGGGCCTAGAGGGCACCATAGATATGGCCATACTGAGGGCCTAGAGAGGTCCTAGAGAGGACCATAGAGTCGAACATAATGAGAGTCTAGATAGGGCATAGAGGGGGCCTAGAGAGGACCATAGAAACTGCCATAGTGAAGGCATAGAGAGGATATAAATGGGACCATTGAGATGGCCATAGTGAGGTCCTAGATAGGGCGTAGAGAAGTTAAATAGAGACAGCAATTGTGAGGGCCTAGAGAGGGCCATAAGTGAGGACCGATTTGGGATCATAGAGATGGCCATAGTGAGGGCCTAGATGGGGCCTTGAGAGGACCATAGACACAACCATAGTGAGGGCCAAGATGGGGCCTAGAGGGCACCATAGATGTAGCCATACTGAGGGCCTAGAGAGGGCCTAGAGAGGACCATGAGACAGCCATGGTGGTTGCCTAGATAGGGCCTAGAATGGACTGAGAGGTCCTAGAAAGGTCCATTGAGACAGCCATAGTGAGGGTCTAGAGACAGTTTAGAGAGGACCATAGGGACAGACATAGTTAGGGCCTAAAGAGGGCTAGAGCGGGCCTAGGGATGTCCTAGAGAGGACCGTAGAGACAGCAATAGTGAGGGCCTAGAGAGGGCATAGAGAGTTCCATAGAGATGAGCATAGTGAGGGCCTAGATGGGGCTTAGAAAGGACCATAGCGAGGACCATAGAGAGGGCTTAGATAGGTCCTATAGAGGACCATATAGACAGCCATAGTGAGGGCCTAGATAGGCCCTAGAAAGGGCCTAAATGTCCTAGAGAGGACCATCAAGAGGGCCATAGTGAGAGCATGCTGAGGGCCTAGATAGGGCCTAGAATGGGACTAGTGGTCCTAGAGAAGACTATCGAGATGGCAATAATGAGGGCCTAGAGATGGCTTAGAGAGGACCATAGTGACAGCCATAGTTAGGGGCCTAAAGAGGCCTAGAGAGGGCTTAGGGAGGTGCTAGTGAGGATCATAGCGAAAAACCATAGTGAGGGCCTAGAAAGGACCATAGAGATGGCCACAGTGAGGGCCTAGTCGTGGCCTAGAAGAGAGCATAGACACTGCCATAGTGAGGGCCAAGATGGGGCCTGGAGAGCACCATAGAGATGGCCATACTGAGGGCCTAGAGAGGGCCTAGAGAGGATCATAGAGTCGACCCATAATGAGGTTCTAGATATGGCCAAGAGAAGTCCTTTAGAGGACCATAGAGACAGCAATGTTGAGGGCCTAGAATGGGCTGAGAGATCATAGAAAGGACCATTGTGATGGCCATAGTGAGCGCCTAGAGTCGGCTTAGAGAGGACCATAGAGACAGTCATAGTTAGAGCCTAAAGAGGATTAGAAAGGGCCTAGGGAGGTCCTAGAGAGAACCATAAGACAGCAATAATGAGGGCCTAGAGATGGCCTAGAGAGTACCATAGGGATGACCATATTGAGGGCCTAGAGGGGGCCTAGAAAGGACCATGGAGAGGGCCTAGTGAGGGTCTAGATAGGGCCTAGATGTACTAGAGAGGACCATTGCAATGGCGATACTGAGGGCCTAGAGGTGGCCTAAAGAGGACCGTATAGAAGGCCAAAGTTGGGCCTTGAGATGATTAGAGGAGAGCATAGAGAAGGCCATAGTGAAATACTAGAGAGGGCATAGAGACAGCCTAGGGAGGCCTAGAGAGGACCCTAGAGACAGCCAGAGTTAGGGCTTAGAGATGGCCTAGAGAAGACCATACAGATGGCCATAGTGAGGGCCTAGAGGTGGCCTAGAGAGGACCATAGAAATGACCATAGAGCAGGTCTAGAGAGGGCATATAGAGGGCATGGAGAAGTCCTAGAGAGGACCATAGAGATAGCCACTGTGAGGGCCTAGAGAGGGCCTAGAGAGGATCATAGAGACGAACATATAGTGGGCATATATAACACCTAGAGAGGGCCTACTGAGGTCCTAGAGAGGACCATAGAGACAGACAGACGGAAGGCCTAGAGATGGGCTAGATAGGACCATACAGATGGTCATAGTGAGGGCCTAGAAGTGGCCTAGTGGGGACCATAGACACGGCTATATTGATGGCCAAGATGTGGTCTAGAGAGTACCATAGAGACTGCCATGCTGAGGGTCTAGGGAGGGCCTAGATTGGACCATAGAGATGATCCAAATGAGGGCTAGAGAGGGCCTAGAGAGGTCCTAGAGGGACCATAGAGAGATCCACAGTGAGGGCCTAGATAGGGCCTAAAAATGGCCTAGAGTTCTTAGAGAGGACCATTGAGATGGCCATAGTGAGGGCCTAGAGAGGGCCTAGATAGAACCAAAGCAATGGCCATAGAGAGGGCCTAGAGACAGCCTAGAGATGATCATAGAGATGGCCATAGTGAGGGCCTAGAGAGGGCTGAGATGGACAATAGAGATGGTCATATTGAGGGCCTAGAAAGGGCCTAGATGGGACCATAGTTACTGCCGTAGTGACGGCCTAGATAGAGCATAGAGAAGGACATAGACATGGTCATAGTGAGGGCCTAGAGAGGGCCTTGATGGGACCCTAGAGATGGCCTTAGTGAAGGCCTAGAGAGAGCTACAAAGAACAGTAGAGTCGGCAATAGTGAGGGGTTAGACAGTTCCTTGATCGGACCACAGATATGGCCATATTGAAGGCCTAGTGAAAGCCTAGAGAGGACCATAGAGACAGCCATAATGAGGGCTAAGATAGAGTTCTAGAGAGGACCATAGGAATGACCATAGAGAGCATCTAGAGAGGACCTAGGGAGGACGATAGTGATGGCCATTGGGAGTAGGCATAGAGAGGACCATAGAAATGGCCATATGAGGGCCTAGATAGGACCTAGAGAGGACCATAGAGATGGGCTTATTGAGTTCCTAGGAGGGGCCTAGATGGGATTATATAGAAGTCCATAGATAGGGCCTAGAGAGGGCTTAAAGGGGCCTAGTGAGGTTGTAGGGAGGACCATAGAAACAGCCATAGTGAGAGCCAAGTTAGGGCATTGAGAGTGCCTATAGAATTCCTAGAAAGGACCATAGAGACCGAAATTGTGAGGATCTAGAGACGGCCTAGAGAGAACCATAGAGATGGCCACAGTGAATGCGTAGTAGGGGTCATGAGGGGACCATAAAGATGATGATAGAGAGGGCATAGAGAGTGCTTAGGGAGGGCTTAGATAGGTCCTAGAAAGGACCATAGAGACGACCATAGTGAGGGTCTAGAGCAGGCCTAGAGATGACCATAGAGAGGGCCTAGACAGTGCCTAGATATGGCCTAGAGAGGTCCTAGAGAGTACCATAGAGATAGTCATAGTGAGGGTTTAGATATGGCCTAGAGAAGACCATTGAGACAGCCATGGTGTGAGCCCATATGTAGCCTAGAGAGGACCATAGAGGCGGCAATAGGGAGGGACTAGTGGGGGTCTACAGATCACCATAAAGACAACCATACTGAGGGCCTAGAGAAGGCTAGACAGGACCATGGAGAAGTCTATAAGAGGGCCTAGATTGGACCATTGAGAAGGCCATAGTCAGGGCCTAGATGGGCCTAGATGGGACCATAGAGACAAGCATGGTGAGGGACTAAAGAGGGCCAAGATGGGACCATTAAGACTGTCACAGTGAGGGCCTAGAAAGGGCCTAAATAGGACGATAGTGAATGAACGTAGTGAGTACCTAGGGAGGGCCTAAGGAGGACCAGAGAGACAGCCACAGTCACAGCATAGAGAGGGCCTAGAAAAGACCTTAGAGACAGCCATAGTGACGGCCTAGAGAGAGCCTAGATGGAATCATAGAGACAGCCATAGTGAGGGCCTACAGATGGTCAAGAGAGGAACATAGATATGGTTTATAGTGAGGGCTAAGAGAAGGCCTGTAGAGGAACAGAGAGACTACAATAAGAGAGCACATAGAGAGGGCCTATAGAGGACCATAGAGACAGCTATAGTGAGGGCTTAGTAGGGGGCCAATAGAGGACCATAGAGACAGCCATATTGAGGGCCTAGAGGGGGCCTAGAGAGGACCATAGAGACTGCCATAGGGAAGGCATAGAGAGGATATAGATGGGACCATTGAGATGGCCATAGTGAGGTCCTAGAAGGGCCTAGATTGGACCATAGATAAGGACATAGTGAGGGCCTAGATAGGGCCTAGAGAGGTCCATAGAGACAGCAATAGTGAGGGCCTAGAGAGGGCCATAGAGAGGGCTGATTTGGGACCATAGAGATGGCCATAGTAAGGGCCTAGATGGGGCCTTTGACAGGACCATAGACAAGACTAGATGGGGCCTAGAGATACAAAAGAGATGGCCATAGTAAGGGCCTAGAAAGAACCTAGATTGGACCCATAGATATGGCCATAATGAGGGCCTAAAGAGGACCTAGAGAGAACCATAGAGACGACCATCGTGAGTGGCTACAGAGTGCCTTGAAAGGACTATTGAGACGGCCACAATGAGTGCCTAGAAGGGCCAAGATGGGATCATAGAGACTGCCATAGTGAGGTCGAGATGGACAATAGAGTGTGTCATCATGAGGCCAAGAAAGGGCCTAGATGTGTCCATATGACTGCCATAGTGAGAGCCTAGATAGAGCATAGATAAGACCTTAGAGACAGCAATAGTGAGGTCCCAGAGAGGGCCTTGATGGAACCACAGAGACAGGCATAGTGAGACCTAGAGGAGGCCCTAGAAAGCACAGTAGAGACAGCCACAGTGATTGCATAGAGAGGCCTAGAAAGGACCATAGGTCGGAGATAGTGAGGGTCCAGAGAGGGCCAAGATGGAACCATAGATATGGCCATATGAAAGGCCTAGAGAGGGCCTTGAGGTGACCATAGGTCCGGCCATAGTGAGGGCTAAGATAGGACCTAGAGAGGACCATAGAGATGACCCTAGGGAGCACCTAGAGGGGCCTATTGAGGACCGTAGAAATGGTCAATAGGGAGGTATAGTGTGGACCTAGAGAGGATCATAGAGACAACCATAGTGAGGCCAAAGAGGGCCTAGAAGGAACGATAGAGATGGCCATAGAGAGGGCTTAGATGCGACATTTAGAGACCATAATGAGGCCTAGAGAAGAGCATAGTGAGGCCATAGTGGGGCCTAGTGGGCCTAGGGAGAACCATAAAAATGGCCATAATAAGGCCGAGAGAGCCTAAAAGGGGCAATAATGACGACCATGAAGAGGGTCTAGATAAGGCCTAGAAGAGGCCTAGAGAGGTCATGAGAGGACCATAGGAGGCAGCCCTAGATTGGTCCTAGAGACGGCCTAGACTTGATCATACAGACATCAATATTGAAGGCCTAGGGAGGGCATAGAAAGGGCATAGATAAGTCCTAGAAGGATCATAGAGACAGCCATTGTGAGGGTCTAGAGATGTCTTACAGAGGACCATAGAGATGGCCATAGTGAGTGCCTAGAATGGGCCAAGAAGGACAATAAGCATGACCATAGAGAGGGCATAGAGAAGGCATAGAGAGGGCGTAGAGACGTCCTAGATAGGACCATAGAATCGGCCATAGTGAGGGCCTTTGAGACACCTAGAGAGATCCTTTGAGATGGACATAGTGAGGGCCTGGAGGTGGCCTAGAGAGGACCATAGAGAAGCAGTAGTTAGGGCCTAGTGGGGGCATAGAGAGCACCATAGAGATGGCCATACTGGAGGGACTAGACAGGCGTATACAGGCACCTGGAGACAGCCATAGAGAGAGCCTAGCTGTGACCCTTGAGACAGCTATAGTGAGGGATTAGAAGGACCTGATGGGACCATTGAGACAGCCATACTGAGGGCCTAGAGAGGATCATAGGGACTGCCAGAGTGCAGGCATTGAGAGTGTTTACAGAGGACCATAGAGAAGGCAATACTGAGGGCCTAGAGAAGGCATTGAAGGGACCATAAGAAGACCACAGTGAGGGCCTCGAAGGGACTAGAGAAGATGATAGAGAAGGCCATAATGAGGGCCTAGAAGCGCAAAATAGGCATATGAGAGGGCCATACTTAGGGCTAGAAAGGGCCGAAGGGCCATAGAGAAGGACATAGTGGGGCCAGAGAGAACACAGAAGCGAAGAAACTGCAAGAGTGGGTGTCAGAAGGGCCTAAGAGGATTAAGTGACTGTCAGAGTGTGGGCGAGGGGCACTAAGTGGACCATGATCTACCATAGTGACTGCCAAGAGAGGGCCTGATGGGACCAAGAGATGACCCATAGTGGAGGCCTAGAGATGGACTAGGATACCATAGAGAGGCCTAGTGAGGGCCAAGGGGGGGACTAGAGAACCATAAATACGCCCCAAGGGGCTTAGAGAGGGTTAGAGAGGGGCAGAAAGGTTCAAGAGGGCCCGAAACAGCCATAGTGAGGACCAGATGTGGCCTAGGGGGACTATTGACAGCCTTAGTGAGGGCTAGAAAAAAGTCGAGGAGGACCTAAGTGACCATAGAGAGGCCTAGGGGAGGGGCCCGAGAGATTTAGAGAGGCCATAAGACATAAAAAGTGAGGGCCTAGAGAGGCCTAGAGAGGAACATATAACGGCCAAGTGAGGGCCTAGCAGGGCCTAGATGGGAATAGAGAAGGCCATGTGAGTACCTGAGAACGCCAGATGAAACCTGTGACGGCCATGTTGAGGGCCTAGAGGGACCTAGAAAGGACCAAATTCTCCATAGTGAGGATTAAGAAAAGCATAAGGAGGACCATAGAGAAAACCAAGAGAGGGCCAAAGAACCAAAAAGGGACCATACAGCAGCCAAGTGGATGGCCTAGAGTTGGCCTAGGAGACCTAGAGACAGTCCAAGTGGGGCCTAGGAGGACTAAGAAGACCATAGAGAATCCCAGTGAGGGCTAGAGAGTTCCTTAGCACACCTTATAAATGGCCATTGTAAGGGCCTAAGCGGGCAGAGAGAGGACCATAGAGACACCTAGGAGGGACTAAACGGACCCTAAAAAGGGCCATGTGGGGCCTAGAATAAGGCCTAAGAGCACCATAATGACGAGCTAGGAGGGCATAGAGAGGCTTATACGAATCATAAAGACTGTTGATTGCGGGCATAGAGTGGTCCTAGAAAGGACCATAGAACAACCATAAGAACCTGAAGATCCTATATATTCCTATAGAGGACCATAGGGCCCGCCAAGTGGGGCCTGAGTGGGCCAGAGGGACATATAAGAACATAGAGGGGGCAACAAAGGCTTGAGAGGGCCTGAATTCCAAGAGGATATAGAGGCTGCCATATTGATCCCATAGAGGGCCTAGAGACGACCTGGAGGGGCCTGGAGAGGGCCTGGAAGGTCCCAGGGGGGGTGCCAGAAGAAAGTGACGACCAAGAGAAGACTAGAGGGACTAGAGTAGGCCTAAAGAGGTCATAAGCAGACCAGGACACAGCCTAGGGGAGGACCAGAAAAACCAGAGAGTACATCAGACTGCAGTATGAAGGCCTAGGCGTGGGACTGGAGAGGACCATAGAAAGGACATCAGATGTCTAGGGGGGGGCTTAGAGCACCTATAGAGAGGGCCCCTAGTGAGGCCTAGAGAAAGCCTGATGGGACAATAGAGATGGCCATAGTGAGGGCCTAAATGGTCAAAATTTTCCACCTTAGAAGGCCATAGTGAGGGCCTAGAAAGGGCCAGGATATGTACAAAGAGACGGTCTTAGTGAGGGCCTAGAAAGGGACCAAAGAATGGCCATACTGAGGGTAGAGAGTGCTAGAGAACCATAAGGACAGCAATTTGAGGGCCTAGAGAGATTAAAGAGGACCAAGGAAGTCATAGTGAGGACTTTGAAGATCCTAGGAGGACCATAGTTTGATGACAGAGTTGCCGAAGAGGGGATGAAAACCATAAAAACGGCAATAATAGGGCCTGATAGGTCCTAGGGGGTCCTTAAGACTGGCATTGTGCTGGCTGAGGGGGTCTAGAGAGGACCATAAGAGGACCATAGAGGGGCCTAGAGGGTCTAGAGAGGGTATATAGAGGTCCTATAGGGACCATAAAAGACCAGCCATAGTGAGGACTAGAGAGGGCCTAGAAGCCCATAGAAATGGCCAAATTGAAGGTGTAGAGATCACCACAGAGACGGCCATAGTGAGGGCCTAGGAGTGGGCCTATAGAGTACCATAGATACAGGTATACTGAGGGCCTAGAGTGGGCCTAGTTGGTGCCATAGTGATGGACAAAGTGAGGGCCAATATAGGCCTAGTGGTACCAGAGAGACTACCATAGAAAGGGGCTAGAGAGGGCCTATAAAGGACATTAGAGAAGCCCATAGTGAGCATCTGTACAGAGCATAGAGACGGCCTAGAGAGGTCCTAAAGAGAACATAAGACAGCCATTATTGAGGGTCTAGAGACGCATAGAGAAGACCATAGAGATAGCCATAGTCAGGGCCTAGAGGGGGCCTAGAGAGGACCATAGAGAAGACCAAAGGTAGGGCCTAGAAAGGGCCCCAAAAATACGGCTTAGAGAAGACCTAGAGGAGGACCTTAGAGTCGGCCACAGTGAGGGCCTAGAGAGGGCCTAGAGGAATCATAGGACGGCCATAGGGGTCCTCTAGAGTGCCTAGAGAGTATCATCGAGATGGCCATAGTGAGTGCCTAAAGAGGGCCTAGAGGGTACCATATAGATGCCAAAGCGTGAGCATAAATTGGTCTAAGAAGGACCATATTGATGGCCATAGTGCAGGAATAGAATGCGCCTTGTTGGAGCCATAGTGACGGTCAAAGTGAGACCCAAGAGAGGGCCTAGAGAGGACCATAGAGACGGCCATAGTGAGGCCTAGAGATGGCCTAGACTGGACCATAGAAGTGACCATAGTGAGGCCCTAGATAGTGTCTAGAGATAACTATCATGAAACCATAGTGAGGGCTAGAGAGGGCCTAGGGAGGACCATAAAGACTATCAGAGTGCAGGCATAGACGGGGCCTAGATAGGACCATAGAGACAAAATAGAGAGGGCCAGAGGGGGTCTAGAGAGGACCCTTGAGAGGGCCCAAATGAGGGCCAAAAGGGGACTAGAAAGGACCATAGATACGTCCATATTGCTGCCTAGAGAGTGCCTAGATGAGACCATAAGCGGTCATAGTGAGGGCCTAGAGAGGGCCTAGAGAAGACCATAGAGATAGCCAGAATTCAGGGCTTGATGAGGGCCTAAGAAATCATAGAGAAGGCCATAGTGAGGGCATAGCGGGAGCCAAAAGAGGAACATAGAGATGGCCCATAGTGATGGTCTAGAGAGTGCCTGAAAGGACCTTAGAGACCTTCATATTTACTGCCTAGAGAGTGATTAGATGGGATCATAGAAGGGTAATAGTGAAGGCTCAGAAGGGGCCTAGAGGCAACATGATAGGGACATACTGCGTGTCTGAGAGAGGAAGATGGACCATTGAGACCACAATAATGAGGTAGTTAGAGTGGACGTAGAGACGTCCTAGTGAGAACCATAGAGACAGCAATAATGAGGGCCTAGAGATGACTTAGAGAGGACAATAGTGACTGCCATAGTTATGGACTAAAGAAGTCTAGAGACCTAGTGAGGACCTGGAGAGGGACCATAGAGACAGCAATAATGAGGGGCCTAAATAAGAACATAATGAGACCTAGTGAGGGCCTAGATGGGCTTAGACAGGCCCTAGTATCTTGTAGGAGGACCATAGAGACAGCCATAGTGAAGGCCTAGAGGTAGCCTATAGAGAACCAAAGAAATGGCCATGTGAGGTTCAAGAGGGGGCCTAGAAAGGATAAGAGACGACGTAGAGAGGGCCGAGATAGGGCTTAGAGTGGGCCTAGAAAGTTCTAGAGAGGACCATAGAGATAGCAATTTCAAGGACTATATAGGGCCTAAAGAGGACCATAGAGATGGCTATAGTGAGCTCCTAGAGAGGACTACAGAGGACCGTAGAGACTGCCAGAGTTTGAGCATAGAAGGGGCCTATAAAGAACCATAGAGAGGCCATAGTGAGGGGCATAGAAAATGCTGGATGGGGCCATAGAGAGGGTCATAGTGAGGGCCTTGAGAGGGCCTAGATGGGACCAGAGAGACTGCCATATTGAGGGCCTAGAGTGGTCCTAGAAGGACCATATTGACAGCCTTAGTGAAGGCTAGAGACAGTCTAGAGAGGACCACAGAACGGCCATAGTGAGGGACTAAGGGGTCCTAGATAATGACCATTGAGATTAATATAGTTAGGGCTAGAGATACCTAGATAGGAACATAGAGATGGCCATTAGTGAGGGAATTGAGAAGACCTAAGAAGACCATATAGACTGCCAGAATGCAGGCATAGAGGGGACCTAGAGAGGACCATTGATATGGACATAGTGAGGGAATTGAGAGTGCCTAGAGAGGACCATAGAGACGGCCATAATGTGGCCCTAGACAGGGCCTACAGAGGACCATAGAGACGGCCATAGTGAGGTCCTAGAAGGTGCCTGGAGAAGAACATAGAGAACCGCCAATAGTGAGGGCACAGGAGAGGGCTTAGAAAGGACCTAGAGACGGCCATCCTGATGTCCGAGAGGGGGCCTATAAGGGACTAGAGAGTACATAGACACAGCCATAGTGAGTGCCCTCATGATTGCCTAGATAGGATCATAGAGACGGCTATAATGAAGGATTAGAGAGGACCTAGAGAGGACCTAAGAGGCCCGAGAGATGGGCCAGTGTCAGGGCTAGAGAGGGCCTATACAGGACCAATACTGCAAGAGTGGGGCATAGAGGGGACCTAGAGAGGAACAAAGAGACAGCAATAGTGAGGGCATACATAGAAATGGCGATAGAGAGGGACAAGACAGGGCTTAGAGAGGACGTAGAGAGGTCCTATAGAGGACAAAAAGGGACAGCCATAGTGAGGGCCTAGGGCAGCTAAAGTTGACCATAGAGATGGCCATAGGTGGGCTAAGATAGGGTCTAGATTGGAAAATAGAAATGCCATAGTGAGGACCTAGAGTGGACTAGAGAGGACCATCGAGATGGCATAGTTAGGGCCTCTAGTGGGCCTAGGAGGACCATAGAGACTGCCAAAATGCAAGTATAGAGGGGGCCTAGAGTGGACCATAGAGATGACCATACTAAGGGCCTAGAGAGGGCCCAGAAAAGGATCATAGATACAGCCATAGAGAGGCCTAGATAGGACCATATAAACAGAGATAGTCGAGCCTAGAAGGCCTAGATGAAACCATAAGACAGCCATATGAGTGTTCTAAGTGAAATAGAGGACCATAGAGATGAAAAAGTGAGGCTTAGAGGGGGCCTAGAGAGCACCAACAAGAAGCCATAGTAAGGCATAGAAGGGCATACGGAGGAACAAGAGATGGCAATGTGAGTGATAGAGAGACCAGGTTGGACCATACAATGTCCATTGTGAGGGCCTAGAAGGGTCAAGTGGGCCATAGGATGTAATAGTTAGGCCATAAGAGGGCCGAGATGGGACCTAGGAAGGTAATGTGACATCCTAGAAAGATATAGAGTCGGCATTGTGAGGGCCTAAGAGGGCCTAAATGGGACCCGAAAAATGGCCATATAGGACCTAAAAAGGGCCTAGCTAGATTATAGAGACGGACATAGTGAGAGCCCGAGAGGACCTACATGGGTCCATAGATGGCCATGTGAGGGCCAAAAGGGCCTAACTAGGACCATAGAGACAGCCATAGTAAGAAACTAGAGAGGGCCTAGATGGGACCATAGAGATGCCCTTAGTTAAGAGCGAAAAAAACGGTCTAGAGAGAAAAATAGAGATGGTCATAGTGAGCTCCTAGAGGGGCCTAGTGAGGACCATCGAGACAGCCATTGTGATGGCCTAGAGAGAATCTAGATGGGACTGTAATACGGCCATAGTGAGGGCATAGAAGGACAGAGATGGGACCATGGAGATGGACATTGTAAAGACATAGAGAAGGCTGAGATGGGACCATAGAGACGGTAATACTGAGGGCCTTAGAAAGAGCCTAGACAGGACCATAGAGACGGCCATAGTGATGTCCTAAGGAGGACCTTGTAGGACCACAGAGACGGCCATATTGAGGGGATATAGAGGGCCTAGAGAGGACCATTGAGATGGCCATAGTGAGGGCCTAGAGAGAACATAGAGAGGACCATATACAGAGCAAAGTGAGAGACCTAGAAAAGGGGCCAGGAGAAGACCATAAAGACGTCCATAGTGAGGATCTAGAGAGGGCCTAGATAGGACCATAGAGATGCCCATAGAGAGGGCCTAGAGTGCGCCTAGAAAGGGCCTAGAAAGGTCCTAGTGAGGACCATAGAGAGAGCCATCATGAGGGCCTAGAGAGGTCCTAGAGAGGATGATAGAAATGACCATATAGAGGGCCTAGAGAGGGACTAGAGAGAGCCAAGATAGGTCTTAGAAAGGACTATATGACTGTCTTAGTTAGGGCCTAGAGAAGGCCTAGAGAGGACCATAGGGATGGCCATAGTGAGGGCCAAAGAGGGCATAGAGAAGACCATAGAGACAAACCATAGTGAGGGCCTAGAGACGGCACCTAGAGAGGACCATAGACTATGGCCATAGTGGGACCCTAGAAGGAACCTAGAGAGGACAATAGAGACACCATGGAGGGCCTAGAGAGGGCTTAGTGAGGCCTGGAGAGTTCCTAGAAAGGGACATAGAGATAGCCATAGTGAGGGCTAAGATAGGGACTAGAGAGAGTATAATAGAGATGACCATAGAGAGTGCCTAGAGATGGCCTACGGAAGACCATAAATAGTGCCAGAGTGATCGCCTAGAGAGGGCCTAGAGAGTACCATAGAGATGGCCATAGTGAGGGCCTAGAGGGGACCTAAAGACCCACCTTATAGACGGCCATACAGAGGCCAAATAATGCCTAGGAGAACCAAAGAGATGGCTATAGAACAGGGCCTTGATAGGACCATATAGACGGCGATATTGAGGGCCTAGAAGGGCCTAGATGGGACCATAGAGATGGCCATAGTAATCGCCTAGATTTGGACTCGAGAGGTCCATAGAGAAGGCAATAGTGAGGGCATAGAGGGGCCTAGATAGCTCTATCAGGAAGACTATGGTAACGGCCTAGAAGGGCCTAGAGAGGATCATAGAGACGGCATAGTGAGGGCCTAGAGAGGGCCTAGTGAAGACCATAGAGACGGCCATAGTAAGGGGTAAGACAGGGCATAGAGAGGACAATAGAGATGATCATAGAGAGGGCCTAGAGACGGCCTAGGTAGTACCATAGAAATAACAATAGTGAGGGCTTAGAGTGCGCCTAGATAGGACCATAGAGACAGCCATAGTGTGGGCCTAGAGACTTCTAATAGAGGAACATAGAGATGGCCATAGAGACAGCCTAGAGAGCACCTAGAGAGCTCCTAGACAGGGCCTAGAGAGGTCCTAGTGAGGAACATAGAGACTGACATAGTGAGGGTCTAGTTGTGGCATGAGAGGACCATATAGACTGACATAATGAGGGCCAAGAGGGGGCTAGAGAGCACAATAGCGACGGTCATACAGAGTGAGAAAAGAGTGCCTAGAGAGGACCATATAGACGACCATAATGAGGCCCTAGAGAGGGTCTAGAGAGTTCCTAGTTATGACCATAGAGACAGCCATACTGAGGGCCTAGATATGGCTTAAAGAGTCTAATAAAGACAGTCATAGTTAGGGCCTAAAGAGTCCTAGAGAGGGCCTAATGAGGACCTAGAGAGGACCAAAGAGAAAGCAATAGTGAGGGCATACAGTCGGCCTGGAGAAGACCATAGAGATGGCCATAGTGATGGCCTAGGGGTGTTCTATAGAGGACCAATAGAGACGACCATAGAGAGGGCCTAAAGAGAGCTTAGGAGAGGGCCTAGAGAGCTCTAGATAGGGACTAGAGAGGGACTAGAGAGGTTCTATAGAGGACCATAGAGACAGCCATATTGAGGGCTTAGATAGGAACTAGAAATGGCCTAGAGATCCTATAGAGAACCACTGAGATGGCCACAGTGAGGGCCTAGAGAGGGCCTAGATAGGACCATAGAGATGACCATTGGAGAGTTGCCATAGAAAATGGTCTAGAGAAGACAATGGAGATGGCCATAGTCAGGGGCTAGAGTGGGCCTAGAAAGGATCGTAGAGACGGCCATAGTGAGGAAAAAGATGCGGGCTAGAGATAACCATAGAGAGGGCAAATAGTGAGGGCTAGAGAGGACTAGGGAGGACCATCGAGACAGCCATAGTGAGGGCCTATAGAGGGCCTAGATAGGACCATGGAGACTAACCAGAGTGTGAGCATAGACATGGCCTAGATTGGACCATAGAGATGGCAAAGTGATGGCCTAAAGAGGGCCTAGATGGAGCCATTGAGATGGCCATTTTGAGGGCCTAGGGAGGCCCTAGAGAGGACCATATAGACTGCCATATTGAGGGACTAGAACGTCTAGTTGGGACCATAGAAACGGCCTTTAGTGAGGGCCTAGAGGTGGACAAGAGAGGAACATAGAGACGACAATATTGAGGGCCTAGAGGAGGCCGGGATAGCACCATACACACCATCATAGTAAGGGCCTAGAAGGGCCTAGAGTGGAGCATAGAGACGATAATAGTGAGGTCCTAGAGAGGACCAACATGGGACAATAGAGACTGCCAGAGTGAGGGCCTAGAAGGCCCAAGATGGGATCATAAATACGGACATAGTGAGGGCATAGAGAGGGCCTAGAGAGGACAATATTAGACCGCCATAGTGAGTGCTTAGAGAGGGCCTAGAAAGGACCTTTAGAGACGATCATAGTGAGGGCCTAGAAGAGTCTAGATGGGACCATAGAGACTGCAAATTTGAAGGCCTAGAGAGGGCATAGAGAGAACTTCGAGATGGCCATATTGAGGGCCTATAGAGTGCCTGGAGAGGACTCTAGAGACTGCCAGAGTGGGAGCATAATGGGGGCCAAGAGATCACCATAGAGAAGTCTTAGAAAGTTCCTAGATGGGGTCTAGAGACGGCCATAGGAGTGACTAGAGAGTGCCTAGAGAAGACCATAGAGACTGCTATAGTGACTGTCTGCAGGGGCCTAGACAGGACCATAGAGACAGCCATAATAAGAGCATTGAGGTGGCCTAAATAAGACCATAATGATGACCATAGAGAGGGCCTAGATAAGATCTAGTGAGGGACTAGACAGGGCCTAGAGAGGTCCTAAGAGGACCACAGAGACAACCCAGTGAGGGACTAGAGACGGCATACCAAGGACAATAGGGATGTTCATAGTGAAGGCCTAGATAGGACCTTGAATGGCCTAGGAGGTCATAGAGGAGACCATAGAGAAAGCCATAGTGAGCGCCTAGTGATGGCCTATAGGGGGACCTAGATTGTGAGGGCCTAGTGGGGGCCCAGTGAGGCCATAAAGACGACCATAGAGAGGGCCTAGAGAGGACCTAGAGAGAACCAAGGAGACAGCCATTCTGAAGGCTAGAGGTTCCTAGAGAGGACAATAGGACAGCCATAGTGAGGGCATAGAAACGGCCCTAGGAGAAACATAGATATGGCCATAATGAGGGCCTAAAGTTGGCCTAGAGTGGACCATAGAGACAGACAAAGTGAGCGCCTAGAGAAGGCCTAGAGAGCACCAAGGAGACGGCCATACTGAGGGCCTAGATAGGGCCTAAACTGGACCATAGAGACAGCCATAGAAAGGGCCTAGATTAGAACCATATTAGACGGCCATTAATTAGGGCCAGAAGGGCCAGATGGGACCACAAAGAAGGCCATATTGAGGAACAATAGGGTGCCTAGTGAGGGAACATTAAAGATGGCCCAAGTGAGTACCTAGAGAGGGCATAGAGAGGGCATAGAATGGACCATAGAGACAACCCTACAGTGGGCCTAGAGCAGGCCTAGAGAGCACCATAAAGATGGCCATAGTGAGGGCCTAGAGAGTATCCTAGATACGGCCATAGTGAGGGCATAGAGAGGGCCTAGGTGGGATCATAGAGATGTCCATAGTGAGTGCCTAGAAGTGCCAAGATGGGACCATTGATATGGCCCTAATGAGTGCCTAGATAGTGCCAGGAGGGTACTATAGAGATGGCCTTAATGAGGGCTTAGAGAGGGCCTTGAGAGGACTATAGAAATGGTAATAATGAGAGAGTAAAGAGTGCTAGGAAGACAATAGATACTGTCATAGTGAGGGACTAGAGAGAGCCTAGATGTGCCCATTGAGTTGACAATAGTGAGGGCCTGGACAGGGCCTAGATGAGATCCTAGATACAGGCATACTGCGGGCCCTAGAAAGGTCCTAGAGAGGACCATAGAGACGGCCTTAGTGAGTGCATAGAGAGGTCCTAGAAAGGACCATACAGAAGGCCATTATGAGGGCCTAGAGAAGGCCTAGATGGTACCATAGAGACGTCCATAGTGAGCACCAAGTGAGGGCCTAGAGATCCATCGTATGACCATAGTGAAGGCTTATTGGGGTCTAGAAAGAACCATAGAGACTGCCAGAGTACTGGCATAGGGGGGCTAGAGAGGACATAGAGACTGCCGTAGTGTGGGCATAGCTGGGGCCTAGAGAGGAAAACGAAGATGGACATAGTGAAGGCCTAGGGAAGGCCTAGAGAGCACCATAGGGTTTTCTACAGTGAGGGCACAGAGGTGGCCTAGATAGGACATAGATAGGGTCAGAGTGAGGACCTAGAGAGGGCATAAGGATGACCATAGCAACTGCCATAGTGAGGGCCTAGAGGGGACTTAGGGATAACCATAGTGATGCCATAGTGAAGGCTGAGGGGGCCTGGAGAGGACCATAAAGACAGCCATAGTGTGGGCCTAAAGAGGGCCTAGAGAGGTCCTAGAGAGGACCATAGAGACATTCATAGTGAGGGATTAGAGACAGCCTAGAAAGGGAACCATAGAAAATTGACCATATTAAGGGCCTAGAGAGGGCCTACAGATGGCCTACAGAGGTCCTATAGAGGATCATAGAGACAGCCATAGTGAGGGCATTGAGAGGGTCAAGGTGGGATCATAGAAATGAACATAGTAAAGGCCTAGAAGGGCCTAGATGAGATCATGGATATGGCCCATAATGTGGGCCTAGATAGGGCTGAGAATTGGACAATAGAAATGGCCAAAGTGAGGGCCTAGGAGGGCTTCGAAGAAGACCATAGAGATGGTAATAGTGAGGGCTTAGAGGGTGCCTAGAAATGATATAGATATGGACATAGTGAGGATCTAGAGAGGGCTAGATGTGACCATTGCGACAGCTATAGTGAGGGCCTATATACTGCCTAGATTTGACCATAGAGTTGAAAATAGTGGGGCCTCGAGAGGGCCTAGATGGGACCATATAGACAGGCATATTGAGCCTATAGAAGGCCTAGAGATGGCATTACTGAGTGTATAGAGAGGGAC